>ML379870.1:0-130492 GCA_005239525.1 Nicotiana knightiana | reverse complement strand
AAGCTTGAAAATGAAACTCTGTCCTCTAGCAATCAATACTTTTAACGTTTTCTAGATATAGGGGTAAACGAATAAATATCGTGTGAGTTGTAATCTTAAAGGAAGAAACAAAAGGCGTATCAGAAATTAAAGTTTATAAGTTATGAATTTATTAAATTAATTTTTTGTTTAATTGTTCGATTCGTAATTAAATATTTTGGCATATTTGATGAGTTTCTTTAACATACAAGTATAATCAAAAGTTACTTGATTCGTTTGGTCCCGTAATTAGTGGCCCCATTTGTCCATACAGAAAATTTCTTTTTTCAATAAAATTTTAAAATATGTTTGTCTATAAAATTTTGCAAGTTTTTTGAAAATTCTTCAAAATGAGTTATAAAATTTTCAGAAATATATTTTACCCCACTCACAAAACTGTAATATTTTTTAAAGTGAAATACATATTCGAATATAATTTAAAATTTCAAATACTTTTTTGTTTTTTTAAATTACAATTTTAATGTCCAAATGCCTCCAGTATTATACCTCCGCCTCGCAAGGAAGATGTCCAAAATTAAAGATGAAGCTTCGAATACTCTGTCACAAGTTTGTAATGCCAAAGCCCTTAATTTATAACCAAGATAAATGTATAGATAACATCTATATTTATATATCTATATAAAGGTGGAAAAAAGAATGCACACATGCCACCTCTTTTTGGTCAAGAAAAGTACTTATCTTTTTTCTAAATTTTTTGTATTTTTCTCTTATTTTTCTTCTAAAAATATATGTTTTCTTCTTTTCAAGTGTCACGACCCCCAAACCTAAGCCGGTTGTGATGACGCCTATCATGAAACTAGGCTAGCCAACAATCGCATACTGACATAATATTTTCATAATTTCAACAAAACAAACCAAACAAATAGTCTAACTACTACCCCCAGAATCTGGAGTCAACACGTCATGAGCATCTACAAGTAGTACAAAATAACCCTACTGTCATAATACATCAAGTCTCGGTACGCGAAACTAAATACAAACCAAGAAATGGGAAAGAGATGTTGTGGACGCTGAACAGCTACCTCGAAGTCCCAACTCCGGCTCCACTAAAAGGAAGAAAACTAGCGCTCGGTACCAGCACTTGTATCTGCACAATGGGGTGCAGAGAGTAATGTGAGTACGCCAATTTAGTAGTAATGAAAATAAATCAAGTCTGAGCAGTAAAAAAACACATAGGATCAAATTATCAATTCACATAAGCACAGTCTTTCTTTCCAACAATGTATACATTAAATCAACACACGTTAAAAGCCAACTTCAGTAAAAAATCTTTTGAAAAGTGTGATTTCCAACAATTTCAGAAAAATGCCCAATAGTTTAGTGAAAAATGAAGTAAATCATAAATAGCCACTCGGGCCAAAACATGTATCATAAAGCGCCCCTTGGGCAAATCGTCACTCAGAATCAATCGCTCATCATGCCTCACAATCACTCAGTATCAGTCCCTCGGGCATCCTCACTATCACTCATGCCTCCCAATCACTCGTCACTCGGCACTCGCACTCAGTAGGTAGCTGCGCTCACTGGGGGTGTGTACAGACTCCGGAGGGGCTCCTTCGGCCCAAGCGCTAACATCAAGCCATCTCGTGGCATATCATATCCTCACAATCAGGCCCTCGGCCTCACTCAGTCAGAAACTCTCAAAAAGCCACCTGGGCTGTCAGTAAAACGGGGTACTCGACCCAAAAACATCATTTTATATCTCAAAATAGTGTAAATAAGGCTGAGGTTCGAAATCAGTTAAACATAATATGACTGAGTGTAAATCATAAGTCAACACAGTGAGGAATAACAATAAAAGCCCCCAAGGAGTCTAAACAGGTCAACACAAGGCCCTAAACATGGCTTACAGCCCAAATATAATAATATTCTTAAAACACGATTTAACATATGATTTAAACGTAAATACGCAACTCAATAGTTTCCACGGGAAGGACCAAGTCCAAATCCCTAATCAGTGCACTCCACACACTCATCATCCAGCATGTGTGCCACTCCAAAAATAGTGAGAAAATACGAAGTGCGGGGTTTCATACCCTCAGGACAAGATTTACAGTCATTCCTTACCTCAAATCGGCGCAAATACTAATCTGCGATGCTCTTGCCTCTCGAACCAGCTCCCGATTGCTCCGAATCTAACCAAAACTAGATTAATATCATCAATATACAATAAAGGAACAATGCCCACTCAAAAATTATCAAATTTAACCAAAATTCCTGAAATTGGCCAAATACGACCCCTGGGGCCACGTGTCAAAATTCTATAAAAATCGCATCACAAGAATCCTCATCCTTTCTCGAGTCTATACATATAAAATGCATCGAAATCCGACCACAATTGACCCCTCAATTCCTCATTTTTATGTCTCAATTTTCCAAGCCCTAAACCCCCAATTTAATCACTGATTTTTCCCATAATTTCACCCTAAATAAGTCCACAATCACATAGAAATGGGTTTTAGGTTCAAAAAATCTTACCTCAACGAAGTTTCCTTGAATTCTCCCTTCAATACCTTCTCTCAAAGCTTAATCCCGGATGAAGCTATTGAAGAAATAGCTCCAATTCGCGAAGGCTGGGTATCTATACTTTCTGCCAAGTGAAAACGCACCTGCGGTCATTTCTCCATACCTGCGGTCCCAGGTGTGCACCTGCGAAAAATCATTTAAAGCCCATTTCTCGCACTTGCAGTGAATCACCCGCACATGCGGCTTCGTATATGTGGTCCAGGTCTCGCACCTGCGACTTTCTCCAACCCGACCAATTATCGCACCTGCGCAAGCCACCTCGCACCTGCAGCGTCGCACCTGCGGCTACCCTTCCGCAAGTGCGGCCACACCAGAAACCTGGCACCAACAGCTCCTTCAACTGCATTTTCCAACTTTAATCATTCCGATGACTATCCAAAACCAACCCGAGCCCCTCGGGACCCCAACCAAAAACACAAAAATGTCCATAAGCTTATTCAAACTTAGTCGAGCCTTCGAAACACCCAAAACAATGCTAAAACACCAAGATCACATTAGATTTAAGCCTATGAACTTAGAGATTTCTAAATTTCGCCAATGCTGCCGAAACCAACCAAAACACGTCCGAATGACCTGAAAATTTGCACACACGTCCAAAGTGACGCTACAAACTTGCTCAAACTTCCGGAATTCTATTCCGACCCCGATAGCTAATTTTTCGGTGCTGACCGAAAATTGCCAAAAACTCAATTTCGCCAATTCAAGCCTAATTCTACCCCAGGCATCAAAACCACATTCCGAACACACCCCTAAGTCCCAAATCACCTAACGAAGCTATCCGAACCATAAAATCTACATTCTGGGGTCGTTTACCAATAAGTCAACTCCCAATTGACTTTTCCAACTATTAAGCCAATTTAAGAGACTAAGTGTCTCAGATCTCACCACGAGCACCCCGAACCCTAACCAACCGACCCAACACATCATAATTAGGTTGACTAACACATAACAAAGCTGAAACAAGGGAAACAGGGCTAATCTCACAGAACGACCGGCCGGGTCGTTACATCCTCCCCCTCTTAAACAAATGTTCATCCTCGAATGGGTCTATAAACATACATGGAATCTCAAATAAGTGAGGATATCTGCTCCAGATCTCCTGCTCGATCTTCCTGGTGGCATCCTCCACCGGCTGTCCTCTTCACTGAACTTTCACTGAAGCTATATCCTTAGACCTCAACTTTCTGACCACACGACCCAAAATAGCCGCTGGCTCTACCTCATATGACATATCACCCTCGATCTGAATCGTGCTGAAGTCCAAAACATGAGAAGGGTCACCAACATACTTCTGGAGCATCGAAACATGGAACACCGAATTAATACTCGATAAGCTGGGTGGCAAGGATAGTCTATAAGCCACCTCTCCAATCCTTTGAAGCACCTCAAATGGACCAATGAACCAGGGACTCAACTTTCCCCTCTTCCCGAACCTCATAACACCTTTCATGGGTGACACCTTCAGTAGTACCTTCTCTCCCTCAATGAAAGACACATCTCAGACCTTCCGGTCCGCATAACTCTTCTGCCTAGACTGTGCCGTCCGAAGCCGCTCTTGAATCAAATTCACCTTATCCAACGCATCCTGAACCAAGTCTGTGCCCAATAGCCTAGCCTCGCCCGGCTCAAACCAACCAACTGGAGATCTCCACCTCCTACCATATAAATCTTTATACGGAGCCATCTGGATACTCAACTGATAAATATTAGTATATGCAAACTCCGCGAGCGGTAAACTGGTCCCATGAACCCCCGAAATCAATGACACACGCACACAACATGTCCTCCAGAATTTGAATAGTACGCTCTAACTGCCCGTCGGTCTGAGGATGAAATGTTGTGCTCAACTTAACCTGAGTACCTAACTCTCTCTGCACGGCCCTATAAAACTGAGATGTGAACTGGGTACCTCTGTTGGAAATGATAGATACTGGAACCCCATGCAATCGAACAATTTCCCTGATCTAAATCTCAAGCTAACAGCTTCGAAAAATAGGTAGTACAAATAAGAATGAAGTGCGCGAACTTGGTCATCCGATCCACAATAACCCATATAGCATCAAACCTCCTCGAAGTCCGTGGAAGCCCAACTACAAAGTCCATGATGATCCGCTCCCACTTCCACTCCAGAATATCTAACCTCTGGTGCAATCCACACGGTCTCTGGTGCTCATACTTAACCTGCTGACAGTTGAGACACCGAGCCACGAACTCAACAATATCCCTCTTCATCCACCTCCACCAATAATGTTGTCTCAGATCCTGATACATCTTCGCGGCACCCGGATGGAGGGAATACCGCGAACTATGGGCCTATGCTAGAATCAACTCTCGGAGCCCATCCACATTGGGAATGCAAATCTAGCCCTACATCCTCATGACCCCATCATCACCAATAACCACATCCCTAGCCTCACCTCAATGGATTATGTCCTGAAGAATGAGCAAGTGTGGATCATCATACTGGCGTGCTCTAATCTGATCATAAAGAGAAGACTTGGAGGCTACACAAGCCAATACTTGTGGGGGATCTGATAGATCCAATCTCACCAACTGACCCGCTAAAGCCTGAACACCAACTGCTAAAGGTCGCTCCGCCACTGGTAGGTAGGCTAGACTCCCCAAAGTCTCTTCTCTCCGACTTAGGGCATCGGCCACTACATTGGCCTTCCCCGGATGATATAGAATAGTGAGGTCATAATCCTTTAGAAGCTCCAACCATCTCCTCATATGCAAATTTAGATCTTTCTGCTTAAGCAGATGCTGCAAACTACGGTGATCAGTGAAAATCTTACAATGTACTCCATACAAATAATGGCGCCAAATCTTCAAGGCGTAGACAATGCCTGCTAGCTCAAGATCATGCACTGGATAATTCTTCTCGTGCACCTTCAAATGTCTGGATGCGTAGGCAATCACCCTACCGTCCTGCATCAAAAATTCTCCAAGCCCAACTCTCGAGGCACCACAGTAAACTGTATAAGAACCTGAACCCGTAGGCAAAACCAACACTAGAGTTGTAGTCAAAGCTGACTTGAGCTTCTGAAATCTCTCTTCACACTCCTCTGTCCACCTGAATGGAGCACCCTTCTGGGTTAGTCTAGTCATAGGTGATGCAATAGATGAGAATCCCTCTACAAAACGGCGATAGTACCCTGCCAAACCAAGGAAACTGTGAATCTCGGTAGTTGATGACGGTCTAGGCCAGCTCTGAATCGTCTCTATCTTCATCAGATCAACCTGAATACCCTCACTGGAAACCACATGCCCCAAGAAAGCTACTGAATCAAGCCAGAATTCACACTTCAAAATTTTTGCATACAACCTCTTCTTCCTTAGAGTCTGAAGCACAGTCCTCAAATGATGCTCATGATCCTCCCGAGATCAGGAATATACCAAGATATCGTCAATAAACACGATGACGAAGGAGTCAAGATAAGGCCGGAACACACTGTGCATCAGGTGCATAAAGGCCGCTGGGGCATTGGTCAGCCCGAATGACATAACCAGAAACTCATAATGACTATATCTAGTCCTGAAGGCAGTCTTCGGGATGTCGGGCCCCCGAATCTTTAACTGATCATAGCCAGACGCAAGTCAATCTTGGAAAATACCCTGGCACCTTGCAACTGATCAAACAAGTCATCTATACGAGGCAAGGGATACTGGTTCTTCACCATAACCTTGTTCAACTGCCAATAATCAATACACATACACATAGAACAATCCTTCTTCTTCACAAACAACACCGGAGCACCCCAAGGTGACACACTTGGCTGAATGAACCCCTTATCTAGGAGTTCCTAAAGTTTCTCCTTTAGTTCCTTCAACTCCGCTAGTTACATATGATATGGTGGAATAGAAATAGGATGAGTGCCTAGCACAAGGTAAATACAAAAATCAATGTCCCTGTCAGGTGGCATGCCTAGCAGGTCTGCAGGAAACACGTCCAGAAAATCACAGACCACAGGAACCGAATCAATAGCGGGAGTCTCACCACTGACATCCCTCACAAAAGCCAAATACGATAAGCACCCCTTTTCAGCATACGTTGAGCCTTCAGGTAAGAAACCACCCTGCTGGGCACATACTCAGAAGTACCTCTCCACTCAACCCTCGGAAATCCTGGCATAGCCAAGGTCACGGTCTTAATATGACAATCAAGAACACCATGACACAGAGATAGCCAATATATGTCCAATATTACATCAAAATCAACCATGCTGAGTAACAAAAAGTCCACTCGGGTATCCAGACCCCCAATAGATATCACACATGACCGATGCACACGGTCCACAATAATAGTATCACCCACCGGAGTCGACACATGAATCGATGCAACTAGAGACTCACAGGGCATATCCAGAAAATGGGCAAAATATGAAGAAACATTGGAATACGTAGAACCAAGGTCAAATAAGGCCAAAGCATCTCGGCAATAGACTGAGACAATACATGTGATCACTGCATCAGAGGTCATAGCATTAGGCCTGGCTGGAAGTGCATATATACGAGCCTGGCCTTCACCTGCACGACCTCCCCCTCTAGGGCGGCCCCTGGCGGTCTGGCCCCCACCCCTAGTTGTTTGGGCGGGTGGTGAAGTAAATGGAGCCGAAGTCGAGGGATGGCCCCTCTGCTGAGAAGAACCACCAAAACGACGGGGACACTGCCTCCACATGTTCCCAAACTCTCCGCACTAGAAACAACTCCCTGGAGCTGGAGACGGGGACTGAAAGAAACCCCTAGCACCAGAATGGCCACTAGAAGAATCATGCATAGAAGAAACCTGAACTGATGGTGCTCGAGATACACTCTTGGATTGAAGGGCACTAAATGAAGAACGGCCCGGCTGAGAACTGCGAGGACCATGCCCCAGAGATGCACCACTATAGGCTGGACGGACTAGCTGAGGAAGCCTGAATGAACGACTTCTACCATGCCGAAACTGTCCTCTAGAAGGAGCACCACTAGAACTAACAGATCCACGAGGGCTCTTGGCCTCCCTCTCCTCTCGCTCTTAACGGCGAACTGACTCAATATCTCGAGCAATATCAACAACTTGCTCGAAGGTAGCACCTGATACCCTCTCCCTAGTCATCAAAATACGGAGCTAATAAGTGAGGCCATCATGAACCTCCTAATCCTCTCCCTATCAGTAGGGACCAACCCGGTGGCATGAATAGCCAACTCTGAAAACCGCATCTCATATTGCATCACTGATAGCTCCCCCTGACGCAGCTGCTCAAATTTCCTGCGCTGCTCCTCCCTATGAGACTAGGGTACATACTTCTCCAAGAAGATAGTGGAGAACTACTGCCAGGTGAGGGGTGTTGCACCAATAGTCCTACGCCTCTCGAAGGACTCCCACTAAGTAAAAGCAGCTTCAGAAAACTGAAAAGTAGCAAACGAGACCCCGTTGGTCTCCAGTATCCCTGCAGTATGAAGCATCCTCCGACACTTGTCCAGAAAACCCTGGGCATTCTCGCCCTCAGCACCACTGAACGTCGGAGGCTGAAGCCTACTAAATATCTACATCCTACGTTGCTCATCATCTGGCATAGCTAGAACCACGAAGTTCTGAAGTGGAGAAATCGGCTGGGCTGGAACTGCCCCCGGTGTCTGAAGCCCCTGAGTAACCTACTCAGGTGTCCGACCAGCTGGAGTCTGAGTGCCTCCCCCGACATGAGAAGTAGCAGCAGTAGAAGATACAGTGACTGCCTGGGCAAGGCTAGTACATACTGTCAAGATCTGAGCGAGGGTCTCTTGAAGACCCGGAATAACAATGGGCACTGCTGATGCTTGAGCCTGTCCCGCTGGAATATCTGCGGCGGGAACCTGATCCTGAATTGTAGGGAGACCCTCTGGTGCTGCCCTGGCTGCTGCACGTGCTGGTCCCCTACCTCTACCATGGCCACGACCGCAACCTCGACCTCTCACTGGTCTAGCTGGTGTCTGGTCACTCTGATTGGTAGCGCGAGTCCTCACCATCTGTGAGAGAATGAAACAACCAAAGTTTAGATTTATAGAATCAACAAAATGGCACGACAGAATTCAAGAAAATGATATTTTTCCCAAGGGTTCTGCATCCTCTCGAAGAAAATTACAAAGGTCTCTGTACCGTTCCGCAAGACTCTACTAAACTTGCTCATGACCGGTGAGTCCTTTGTAACCTAGGATCTGATACTAACTTGTCACGAACCCCAAACCTAAGCTGGTCATGATGGCGCCTATCATGGAACTAGGCTAGCTAACAATCGCATACTAACATAATATTTTCATAATTTCAACAAAACAAACCAAACAAATAGTCTAACTACTACCCCCAAAATCTCGAGTCAACACGTCACGAGCATCTACGAGTAGTACAAAATAACCCTATTGTCATAATACATCAACTCTCGGTACGCGGAACTAAATAGAAAGCAGGAAATGGAAAATAGATGTTGTGGACGCTGAACAGCTACCTCGAAGTCCCAACTCCGGCTCCACATGAAGGAAGAAAACTAGCGCTCGGTACCAACACCTGTATCTGCACACAAGGGTGCAGGGAGTAATGTGGGTACGCCAACTCAGTATTAATGAAAATAAATCAAGTCTGAGCAGTAAAAAAACACATAGGATCAAATCATCAATTCAGAATAAGCACAGTCTTTCTTTCCAACAGTGTATACATTAAATCAACACACTTTAAAAGACAACATCAGTAAAAATCCTTTGAAAAGTGTGATTTCCAACAATTTCAGAAAAATGCCCAATAGTTTAGTGAAAAATAAAGTAAATCATAAATAGCCACTCGGGCCAAAACATGTATCATAAATCGCCCCTCGGGCAAATCATCACTAAGAATCAGTCCCTCAGCATGCCTCACAATCACTCAGTATCAGCCTCTCGGGCATCCTCGCTGTCACTCATGCCTCCCAATCACTCGTCACTCGTCACTCGCACTCAGTAGGTACCTGCGTTCACTGGGGGTGTGTACAGACTCCGAAGGGGCTCGTTCAGCCCAAGCGCTAACATCAAGCCATCTCGTGGCATACATATCCTCACAATAAGGCCCTCGGCCTCACTCAGTCAGAAACTCTAAAAAAGCCGCTCGGGCTGCCAGTAAAACGGGGCACTCGACCCAAAAAACATCATTATATATCTCAAAATAGTGTAAATAAGGCTGAGGTTCGAAATCAGTTAAACGTAATATGACTGAGTGTAAATCATAAGTCAACACAGTGAGGAATAATAGTAAAAGCCCCCAAGGGGTCTAAATAGGTCGACACAAGGCCCTAAATATGGCTTACAACCCAAATATAACAATATTCTAAGAACACGATTTAACATATGATTTAAAAGTAAATACGCAATTTAATAGTTGACACGGGAAGGACCAAGTCCAAATCC
This sequence comes from Nicotiana knightiana, assembly GCA_005239525.1. NCBI lineage: Eukaryota > Viridiplantae > Streptophyta > Magnoliopsida > Solanales > Solanaceae > Nicotiana > Nicotiana knightiana. Next base: position 120,535 of record ML379870.1, on the reverse strand, counting down.
TCAATCAGTGCATGCAGCACACTCGTCATCCAGCATGTGCGCCACTCCAAAATAGTGAGAAAATACGAAGTCCGGGGTTTCATACCCTCAGGACAAGATTTACAGTCATTACTTACCTCAAACCGGTCCAAATACTAATCTGCGATGCTCTTGCCTCTCGAACTGGCTTCTGGTTGCTCCGAATCTAACCAAAACCAGATTAATATCATCAATATACGCTAAAGGAACGAAGCCACTCGAAAATTATCAAATTTAACCAAAATTTCCAAAATTGGCCAAACCCGACCCTCGGGCCCACATCTCAAATTCTATAAAAATCAATTCACAAGAATCCTCATCCTTTCCCGAGTCTATACATATAAAATGCATCGAAATACGACCATAATTGACCCCTCAATTCCTCAATTTTATGTCTCAACTTTCCAAGCCCTAAACCCCCAATTTAATCACTGATTTTCCCCATAATTTCACCTAAATCAGTCCAAAATCACATAGAAACGGGTTTTAGGTTCAAAAACTCTTACCTCAACGAAGTTCCCTTGAATTCTCCCTTCAAAACCCTCTCTCAAAGCTCAATCTCGGATGAAGATGTTGAAGAAATAGCTCCAATTCGCGAAGGTTGGGTATTTATACTTTCTGCCCAGTGAAACCGCACCAGCGGTCATTTCTCCGCACCAGTAGACCCGCATCTACGGTCCCAGGTGCGCACCTGCGGAAAATTACTTAAAGCCCATTTCTCGCACTTGTGGTGGTCTCGCACCTGCGACTTTCTCCATCCTGACCAATTATCGCACCTGCGCAAGCCGCCTCGCACCTGCGGCGTCGCACCTGCGGCATCCCTTCTGCAATCAACCTTATTCAAACTTAGTCGAGCCTTCGAAACACCCAAAACAACGCTAAAACACCAAGATCACATCAGATTAAAGCCTATGAACTTAGAGATTTCTAAATTTCGCCAATGATGCCGAAACCAACCAAAACACGTCTGAATGACCTAAAAATTTGCACACACGTCCAAAATAACTCTATGAACCTGCTCAAACTTCTAGAATTCCATTCCGTCCCCGATAGCTAATTATCCGCTGTCGAGCGGAAATCGCCAAAAACTCAATTTCTTCAATTCAAGCATAATTCTACCCCGGGCATCAAAACCACATTCCGAACACACCCCTAAATCCCAAGTCACCTAACGAAGCTATCCGAACCGTAAAATCTACATTCTGAGGTTTTTTACCAATTAGTCAACTCCTAGTTGACTTTTCCAACTTTTAAGCCAATTTACGAGATTAAGTGTCTCAATTCTCACCACGACCACCCCGAACCAGAACCAACCAACCCAACACATTATAATTAGGTTAACTAGCTAATAACAAAGATGAATAGGGGAAACATGGCTAATCTCACAGATTAACCGGCCCGTTCGTTACACCAAGAGAAAGAGTGAAACGATTGCAATTAAAGTTGTAACATATGCAATAATACATAATTCTAATTATACTACAATAATTGATCAGATATGTTACAATCTCTTCCTATTACTCAAGTCCAATTGTATTGGTTAGATTTTTTGCTTTTGGTTATTATAAATGCTAAGTAATATCTTCTCAATCACATAACTCTCTTCTCTTTATCTATAATCATTCATTTTCATTCTCTCATTTTTGTTTGAAGCTCTCTCCGTAGAAAAATCATTTTTTTTCTCCCCAAGGTTATTTCATTTTTTAAATCTTTTGATTGTTTATTAAGGAACGGGGAAGAGAAGAACACATGTCGCTACAAATAAGAGTATTTGGGGAGTAAAATAAAAGCTTGATGAATAAGCTATCATCAATGAAGTGTGCATATTTTGTTACACTTAACCTAGTGCAGGCTTGTAATTGTAGAATGAGTGCATGTTTAATAGTTTTGCCTTTTTTGAGGGTGTAAAAATGCCATATTTTTGGATATTAGGAATGATTATACTACTAAGTGAACTCTCTCTCTCTCTCTCTCTATATATATATATATATATATAATAGGCATATCTGAATGGTAGCAGAACTCTAAGAGAGTAATAAGTTTTTGAAATTTTTCATAAGATTGTTAAAAGGGGATTTTTGATTTGGTTATTTAAGGAAGGACAATTATTTCTGGTTTTATAGAATAATTAAAGAGTGTGAAATATTAGAAAATAAATGAAACAAGAAATAAAAGAAAGAAGAAAAAAAATGTGAAGGATACAATTTATACTATATTTTGTTAAACATTTAAATGTCTAACTTTTATTTTTAACATCATATTACGTTTATAAAGGGATGTTTGAGAAAGGGGATGAGAGGGATGTATAAATAAGATTATTTAAAAAGTGATATTTGACTTTTAATAAGACTAGTAAGAGGAGAAAGGGAAATTGAATAAGATTACTTAAGGAAGGATATCAATATTTTATTTTATTGGACGAATTGAATGATATGAGTATGAGAAAAAAGGAAGCGAAAAATACAGAATGAAAACATAGTGGAAAAAATGAAAAAAAAAATTGAGCACATATGGGAACGGGTAGATGATGTTGGAATGAATTAAAAAAATATAAGGTCGGTATACATGGTGAAAATTATCAAAATAAAAAATGATAGAATTTTTGTTTTTAAAAAAAACCAAAGTATACATTATCAACAAGAAAAATGACAAAACGGGCGATGGTAATTCAAAAATGTCATCGGAGAAAAAAAATCAAAATGTCAAGGTAATGGGAAGTAGTAAATGATAAACTTTTTTTTTTGGTATTTCGAGAATTATAACTATTTTTTTATAAGGGTACAAAAAAGTAAAATATTACTTGAATATTGTAACGATCCGGCCGGTCGTTCCGTAGAAATTTCATTATTATTCCTATTTTTGACTTGTCATAGGTTGGTTAAACTGTTATTGATGTGTTAGAGTTGGTAGGCTTGAAATTGGAATGGTTGTAGTGAGAGTTTAGTCGCTTAGTCTTTAAAAATAGACTCAAAGTTGGAAAAGTCAACCAAGAGTTGACTTAATGGTAAACGACCTCGGAATGCGGATTTTATGGCTCAAATAGCTTCGTTAAGTGATTTCGGACTCAGGAGTGTGTTCAGAATAATTTTGTAATGTCCGGTGTAGAATTATGCTTGAATTGGCGAAAGTTAGTTTTGATGATTTCCGGTCAGCAATGTAAAATAGGCTATCGGGGTTGGAATGGAATTCCGACAAATGGAACATGTTCGTAATGTCATTATGGATATGTCTGCAAAATTTCAAGTCAATCGGAGTTGTTTTGGATAGTTTCGGCATCGTTGGTGGATTTTAGAAATTTCACAGTTCTTAGGCTTGAATCCGATGTAATTTTGGTGTTTTGATGATACTTTTTGTGTTTTGAGAGTGCAACTAAGCTTGAATGATGTTATATGACGTATTAGTATGTTTGGTTGGGGTCCCGAGTGGCTCGGGATTGAATTCGGGTTCTTAACAGAGGTTTGGGCTTGGAAATTGCATCAACATAGTTGTTGGTGCTGGTGTAACCGCACCTGCGGAAGCTTGACCGCAGGAGCGGGCAGTGGGTCGCAGGTGCGGTTAGGGGACTGCAGGTGCGAGTAAGTGGGTCGCAGGTGCGGAAACCCTGGGTAAAAATATAAATTAGACCTTCCGCGACCCTAACATATTTTACACCATTGTTGTACGAAGAGAGCTTTTGAGGTGATTTTTGAAGGGGAAAATTAGTGTTCTTCATAGAGGTAACTATTTTGATCATTAAAACTCAATTATAGGTGATTATATAACATAATCTCAGTATTAATTCATGAAAATCAGTAGAAAAAGGTGGGTTTAGGGCTTGAGATTATGAGACCTTTAGGGATTGATTTGAGGGGTCATAAAAACTCCGATTCTAGTGTTCTTTATATGTAAGGACTCGTGAGATGATGAACAAAAGTTTTGTATAAAAATTTATGAGTTTCGGGATGCGGGCTGGGAGGGTCGGGTTTTGACCAAATTCGGGTTTTTGAGCTAAATTTGATATTTTTCGATTGGAATTTATTCCTTAAGCATAAATTGATGAGAAAAATCTGAACTTGGTAGATTTGGAGGCTTCGGAAGTTGATACGAGAGGCAAGCGTGTTGCAGAATAGTTTTCGGGCTAGTTTTGAGGTAAGTAATGTCTTTAAATCCTATCCTGAGGGTATGAAACCCCGGACTATGCACCCTTTCACGGGTTTTGAAATGCAAAGGTTGAAACTTTGGAAATACCTTTCCTATTTAGGCGACTATTAAGTTGCTAAACCGACTTTTAAGCCTATGATTAATTAGTATTATTTTATTATAATATTATTTGGGCTGTAAGCCGTGTTTGGGGCCTAGTGCCGATCTGTTTTCCCCTTGGGGGTTGTGTTTACTTTATTTTCCTCACCAATATGTTATGATTTTTCACTCAGTCTTTCCCTGATAAATTGTTTTGACACTTAGAATATTTGATACTAGTTTTTGAAAAATGAAACACTATTTTGGGTCGAGAACCCGGTATGTTTATGGCCTAAGGGAAAATTGAGAGTGTTTGACTGAGTGAGGCTTTCAGGCCTATATTGTGAGGAGGCTTTCAGGCCTTATATGAGGGAGGCTTTCAGGCCTATATTCTGAGGAGGCTTTCAGACCTTATATAAGGGAGGCTTTCAGGCCTATATTATGAGGAGGCCTTCAGGCCTTATATGAGGGAGGCTTTCAGGCCTATATTGTGAGGAGGCTTTCAAGCCTTATGTTATTATAGCGCTTGGGTTGTAGGAGCCCCTCGGAGTCTGTACACAACCCCAGTGAGCGCAGGTACCTATTGAGTGATGATTATTGCCCGCGGGGCTGATACTGAGTGATGATTATTGCCCGCGGGGCTGTTACTGAGTGATTGTGAGAATCCCAGAGAGGAAATTGTTACGATAAATGATTTTAGCCCGAGGGGCAGATTTATAATGATTTTACTAAGTTTTCGAAATATGATTTACTTCATTTTCAAAATGATTTTTACTGAGAGTTTTACTGAGATATATTGATATTACACTTGTTTCAAAGGATTTCTGGAAACTGATTTCAAACTTATGTATTTGACAAATACTACCTGGTGACTTGGTGTTTTACTGGCTTTTGTGAAATTGAGTATATGTACTGTGTGATTTATAATTCTCAAGCTGTGATTTATTTTCATTACTACTAAGTTGGCGGACTCATAAAGACTCCACGTGCCTCTGTGCACAGATTCAGGTGACGATCCGGAGCAGTAGTTATCCTTGCTCGTAGCATCAGTTCATGGGATTTCGAGGTAGTTGCCCAACATCAGTTCACGCCATCACAACCTATTAGGATTTGGGCTTGTGACAAGTTGGTATCAGAGCTCTAGGTTTCATAGGACTCAACGGACATGAGCATGTTTAGTAGAATCTTGCGGATCAGTACGGAGACGTCTGTACTTATCATCGAGAGACTGCAGAACCCTTAGGAAACATTCCGCATTCTTGAATTCTTGTCGTGCAAATCCATTTTATTCATCCAAAAGCATAACTCCTTGAATTCCTTTCATGTATTCGAATGCGCACGCGAGTGCTTGGTATCAGTTGTGCATCGGCGGCTTGTGACTTCCATAGGTGAGATCTGATTTTTTTTAACATGTCAATAATGGGCCAGTCAGAAGGACTTGAGGCCGGATTTTTTTTCTCTGGCTTGAGTGTTGAGATTTCATTTGTGTGAGCACATGTATTGGGGGACTTATATGTCCGTTTGTGTCCTTATTGATGGAATTTTGTGACTAGGTGACTACGTGGTGAGTGTGATTGATAGTTAGATGTATTCAGGTTGTTTGATTGTGACCAAAATGAATTGGCGGGAGACGTGACAAGAACCATTGATTATTTGACTTCTGTATTGAGTTAGAATATGGCTTCGAGTTATGAGTATTGAAGGACCTCTCGTGTAGTTTAGTTGTGGAGTGAACTGGGTTTTCCTATTATGTTCTGAGTTCCTGTGATGTCTTTTGAGCTGACCAATGCCCCAGCAGCATTTATGTACTTGATTGATGGTGTATTCAGCCGTGTCATAACTCATTTGTTATTGTCTTTATTGAGGGCATCCCGACGTACTCACGTAGCCAGGGGTAGTATACCTGATGTTTTAGACGTCAATAACACACAATTATACAAGTTAATTGTGAGGTACCCAATTTTTTGAGTGTTGTCTCAATAGAAGAACCTGGTTCTTCTTGATGTACTGACTTCTACTGTTGCGGAATATTAAAAGAAGTAAAGTAAAAACATAGAGATTTTACATAGAAANTACTACAATCAACTAGACTCAATAATTAATCAGATGGAACTGGTTCTTCTAGTTGAACTATAGCCTTTTAATCGCACAATGAATCTTCTAGCAAAAATAACTCTGGGAACTTTGCTTTCAGACTTTGATTCACTTCAGCCTTTGTGCGCGTAGAATATCACCAGAAATAAATCAAGTATTTATAGAGTCAGTTGAGCTTGTCATCTAATATTGGTCCAACTCTACCTGGGTAAACAAATTTGTATCAAACTCAACTTCCTTTCTTTTGTTACTTTCCTTGCTGAATTCGACTTCAATCTTCTCATCAGTTTGCAACCTTTTCGCATTAGGAGACAATCTCTTAGTTCATTAATATTTCACATTCACAAATACTCCTATGCATAAACGGTTCATGTGCCAGCTATTCAGTTCAAGATGTGTGCTCTGATGGACCTGGTTCAACTGGTCAACTATTTGTCAATCTTCAAAACTATGCAGTGACATGGGTCAACAAATTCCCCCTTTTTGATGATGACAAACTTTGTGCTTAATCATGTATACACTTAAAACACTTTTTATGGTTTTAAGCATTAATCATAGAGAATCCAGGTTCATTAGGTTATAAATATGACTTTGCAATTTTTTTTTTTCGAAAACGTTCCAGCACATATCTTCCCCCTTTTGGAATCATCGAAAAGTTTGCAAAATGATACACTTGCCAGATTTATTAATTATTACTCATGGCCATTGAAGCAACTGCAGGTGCAAAGCATGATTAATCAACACAAGAAGCCAATAAATGTTAGCTAACTAAGAAATTGAGACAAGTCAATAACTAGAAGCAAAATTCATTGATTAGTAACGATTATCAACCACCATACATAAAAGCAAAAACAAACCAACCATGAGCAAAAAATATAGTAAAAGTAACTGAAACTGAATAACTGGTCTAAAGAGGGGTTTTGGAAGCTCTGGACAGCCTAAGGATGGGAAGGTGAAGAGGAGTTTGTGGTCTTGGATTGTAGGAGAGAAAGCATCTGCTGAAGAACACCCTCGTTCTTTTCTTTCTCCTTTGCTAATTCAGCCCTAAGAGCATCCTGCTCAACTTCAACCTCAATCACACGAGACTTCAAACGAAGGATCTCCATATCCTTAATCTCATTTTTTTGCACCAGAGTTCTAACTTTGTTGTTGACTGGTTTCTTGCTAGATGAACCAGGTTCATCCACAGGAACATTGTCATTGTAGTCACATGTCAACAAAGTTTCCTTCCCAAAACAGTCTTTGGCAATAGCTATCTCAGCCTTCTTCACTGGAACCCCAAAATGTGCAAGCACTACTGTCAGAATGAAGCCATATGGAATTGTGTGTGCTTTGGCTCCATTCACAACTCTGTCCAAGAGTTGGATGATGAAAGCCGGCCAATTTATTTTCTTTCCCCTGTACAAGCACTCCATCAAGGTAAGATCCATATAATTTGCAATGTGCCTTCTTTCTTGTCTAGGTAGTAAGAACTTGATGACAAACTCGAAGAGTATCTTGTGCTCTGGCTTCATTTCACTCTTGTAAACCGGCCTGGGTTCAATCTTCTTCTCACTATCACTGAAGAATCTGGTGATGTTGATTGCTGAGGCCATCCCATCTAGACAAGGACATCTTTGTCTTGTGTAGTCCTCATAGCCCTCAGCTGGTATGTTCAGAATAACGCCCAGTTCTTTAGCATCAAAGGAAACCTCAATTCCTTTGACTATGGAGGTGACCCTGCCTTCCTTGAAAATGGCATTTCCCATGAACAACATCAGAAGGAACATCAACAACTTCAGAAAATTTTCTTTTCTTTTAAGGAACTGGGTGAGTTGCCTTCTTGGGCTTCTAAGTCCTTCTTTTCTTGGGCTTATAGGACTCCCCCAGTTTCTAAGACCTGCTACAGCCTCCTCAACTATGATTCCCCCTAAATCTGTGACGTTTTCTCCAACAGTTTCAGGAATGGGACCACATATAACCAGCGTGGTACCATCCTCCCCAGATCCCCTCTCAACTTCTTTTCCCTCTCCTTCAAGAATTCTTTCTTTTCTACCACCCCTATGCCTTTCAGGTACTTCAACATCAATAACTGACCCAACCAACACGAATCTTTTATCAGCAGAAGTAAATTCAGAATTGATTTCAAGATTACCTCTTTGAGAACTGGTTGAACTAGGTGCGTCTTCCTCATTGGCTGATTTGAAAGATTCACTAGACGAATCTGACTTAGTACCTTTGTCAGCTTTAATAAGATCCTCCAAAAATTTTCCCTAGTCCCAGAAGCAATAGATTTCCGGGCAAGAACTTTGACACGACGATTCTTGGGGGCAGGAGTAGGTTGGGAGTGGGTTCAGGAATGGGTGTATTTTCAGGGGTTGACGAAATTTCTGGTGACTGAAAATTGTATACAAATGTAGAATTGGAGACAGATTCAGAATTTCCTCCATCGTAATCACGATTAGGTGATGAATTAGAAGAAGAAGCTGGTGGTGGTGAAGACATGATTATGTATTGAAAAAAAGGCGAGTAATCAATATTTGGTTTGTTTAGAATGAGTTGAACTTGGTTTGAAGGTTTATTTATGAAGAGAAGAGTAATGATGACCTTTTATAAGATGTGGCTAGGGAGATTTCAACATGCAGAATTTGTACTCAAGTAGGAGTCTAATCGCCGAAGGACTGACTTGATTAGACATTTAATTTCCCCCTAAACTAGGCTAACTAGGTGAAGACTGGACTTCTTGAAACTGGTTCAATTTGGGTGATTACAAAGTATTTGAGTTTGAACCAATTATGGAAAGAATCCTTCTCATGTATGACTGTAATTGAATTAATATATGGAGAAGAGTACGTACCTCGTCAGTCAGATGAATCAGCATGGATGAACCAGGTTCATCCTGTTAGAAATATTTATATTGCCTAAATTTACAAAGATAGATAAATATCATAAGTATCCAGGGAGTCATATTAATACATGGCACAAGAGTATGGCAATAAAGACATGATGCTGAGCAATAATTAATCTGATTAGGTACCTAATTAAAATTTTCTAGCCAAAAAAAAATTCATTTTTTTTCAGTTTTATATATATATATATATTTTTTTTTCATCAGGTGATCTTAATCATCCCTAATTCCTGGCTGTTTCTATTAAAATACTCCCTACTAAGTGCTTTAGTGAATATATCAGCAATTTGATGATCAGTAGCACAAAATTCGATTGAGATCATTACCTTTTCATAGTTATCCCTTAGGAAATGGTGCCTAATATCTATGTGCTTAGTCCTCTTGTAATGAACCAGGTTCTTTGTCATACTAATAGCGCTAGTGTTATCACAAAAAATAGGAATACATCCCACATCAATACCAAAATCCATGAGTTGTTGCTTGATCCATAGCAACTGGGCACAACATGAGGCTGCAGCCATATATTCAGCTTCAACAGTAGACAGGGCTACTGAATTTTGTTTCTAGGTGGCTCAAGACACAAGGCATGAACCCAGAAAGTGAGCCATATCTGAAGTGATTTTTCTGTCAACCAGGAATCCTGCATACTCAGCNCCTGCATAATCAGCATCAGCATATCCTACAAGGTCGAAATTACTACCTTTAGGATACCAAAGGCACAAATCAGTGGTGCCTTTCAAATATCTCAAAATTCTCTTTACTACAGTGAGATGGGACTCCTTTGGATTTTCCTGAAACCTAGCACACAACCCCACGCTGAACATAATATCAGGTGTGCTGATAGTGAGATATAATAGAGACCCAATCATCCCTCTGTATAGCTTCTGATCAACAGATGAACCAGGTTCATCCATATCCAATTTTGCAGATGTGGCTATGGGAGTGTCTATTTCTTTTGAGTCTTCTATTTAAACTTCTTGAGCAATTCTTTCGCATACTTTTGTTGGTGTATCATTGTTCCATTTGGGTTTTGCTTAATTTGCAAGCCTAAGAAAAAGTTTAGTTCACCCATCATACTCATCTCAAACTCACGTCCCATTAGCATAGCAAATTCCTTGCTCAATTTTTCCGAAGTCGCCGCAAATATAATATCATCCACATATATTTGCACAACCTGGAGATCCTTACCCTTTTCCCTTAAGAACAAGGTACTATCAGTTTTGCCTCGTTTGTACCTATGTTCTAGGAGGAATTTTGATAATCGTTCGTACCATGCTCTTGGTGCTTGTTTGAAACCATATACAGCCTTGTCGAGTTTGTATAGGTGTTCAGGTTACTCCTTGCTTTAAAAACCTAGAGGTTTCTTGACAAATACATCTTCCTTCAGATAGCCATTGAGAAAGGCACTCTTAACATTCATCTGATGAAGAGTGAATTCCATGTATGTAGCAAATGCTATAAGAAGTCTGATTGCCTCCAGTCTTGCCACAGGGGAAAGGTCTCATCATAGTCAATTCCTTCTTCTTGACTATACCCTTGAACAAATAATCTTGCCTTATTCCTTGTAACAGTTCCATCCTCATCGAGCTTGTTCCTGAAGACCCACTTGGCGCCAATCACTGATCTGTCTAGTGGCCTGGGTACCAAGTGCCATACTTGACTTCTTTCAAACTGATTCAGCTCTTCTTGCATGGCATTTACCTAATCAGCATCTTGTAGGGCTTCCCCAATGTTCTTTGGTTCGATCATGGATAGAAAGGCATCAAACGCACACAGATTTTTCAAGGATGATCTTGTTTTGATTCCGGATGCCAAATCTGTTATGATGTTCTCAAGAGGGTGAGAACTCTCATATCTGTGTGGTTTAAGTACCAGCTATTCATTCCTAGACGATTCCATGGTGTCTTGTTGTTGTAGAGAAGGATCAGGCCCAGGTTGCATATGTTGAATTCCCCATGTCATGATGCTTGGGGTAGTTGAACCTGGTCCATCACCTGTTCCACCTTCCATGTTGTAGACATGTAAGTTTTGACCCTCCTCGTGATTTTACACAGTATAGCGTTTAAATATTTAGTTTAGATCTAATATCATTATTTTATTTAGTTTTGACCTTTTTACTCTATTTTATCGCAAAAACTATAATTATAAAAAACTAGTTTCATTTTGTAGTCAAACTATTTTACTATGATTTTTATTTTCATATAATCTTTGAAAAATACCAAAAAAAAATATATAGTTTCAACTTTAATTCTTAGTTTTATTTGTAAATATAATAATTTATTAAAGTCAATTAAGAATAATTTTTACATATTTATAAATACATTATATCATTATAGTCTTCTTAGCCTAAATTTAAAACCTAACAAGACATGGCCCAAGCCCATGATTCCTAAGCCCATACACCTTAACCTAGAAGACCTCTAATATAAAAAAGACCTAATGCTCTTCTTCTTGGACACAATCTTTGACAACCAGACCTTCCCAAAAAGAAAAAGAACGATGCAGCTTACTCCCCAAAGAAAAAATATTTTCCTATTCATCTTCTTCTTAAAAAGATCAGAAATTACCCCCCCCCCTCTTCCATCATCTTCTCCAAACACACAACCTTCCACCGTAGACCACCCTAAAAAAAAGACTCGCACTCTTTCCTCTTCTTTCTCCAAAAATGTGCTTAAACCAGTATCCCAAGATCCACCATTAGAAGCAGCCGAACAACCTCCAAAACACCACCATCTCAGCTCAAAAATCACGCAAGAACAAGCTCCGAATTGCAACTCGAAACAGCACCCCACACCCCATTTCTGTCGTAGAAAACCGACCAAATAGCCACACAAAAAATCCAGCTCTGTCCTACCCAAAAGAGCAGTAGAATCTTCTTCAAATAACAGTTGAAAGCTTCCCAAACACTCACTAAAAACAGACCCGAAATCTACCCCATACAAGTGCGAAAAACAGCTTGAAACCACCTTCCAAACCCAGTAGAGATGAGCCCATTCGGGGATGTCGATTCCGGTCCGGGTTTATAGTCCGTAGCTTGCTTGAGGAATGCTGTTCTAGAGTTTCTATTTTTATTGTATCCGCTCTAAAAATTTCAGCAGTAAAAGGTCCGTTCTTTCATCTCTTCCCTATTATTTAGCCATGTGTCTTGTTACTTGATTGCACAAATGAATAGATCAGCATGACGTTCCAGTGTGTGTTCATATATATATATATATATATATATATATAATCTTTCTTCTTTAAAAGTTTTTTCTTTTCAAAAATCCTACAAAAAAGATCTAAATCCAAAAATATTTTCTTTCTTCTTTTTGAGTCTTTGTTTCAAAAATAATATATACGAAAAAAAAAATTCAAAATCCAAAAAGAAAAAATAACAAAACAAAAGAGTTAGTTTATTTCCTTTATTCCTGATCTTCCTGAACTACGCAAGATCTGATTCATGCGGCGTCATGATACATAGGCAATCCCCGTAGGATTCGATCATAACCAAAAAAAAAATATTAAAAAGAGTGAGGGAAAAAGAAAGGGAAAAAAAATAATGATAGTAAGGACCGACTGACTCCATTATAACGTGTCTTTTGTTTTGAATTGTGAAGAAAGTTTGAGGTGGTCGGTTTGTGGTAAGCTGACAATGAAAAATCCAAGGGAAAAAGGACAACAGACTTCGAAGCTGTTATGAGTGCTCAAGAGACTCAGGGTCAGAAGATTCAACAAGAGTCTACTGTGGTTGAGGAAAATAGAGTACTGAAACAGAAAATGAGTGAAATGTGTCAAGCATGGGCCAATGGCCAAGGACCGCCCTTCTCTGTTCAGGGTTTCCCAGAATTCACACCCATCTAGACAACTACCATTCCGGTTTGTCTGATCAATCCTATCCACCTGGGTTCAGTCTTTATCCTAGCTGCACAACCACAGCTGGAACTCCAGTTGCATGCTCTCAAAGTTTTCCATTGACAACCATCAGACAACTGCTGTTGTTATGCATGTCTTCACTGTCCCACAGCCGATGGTGGTGCAGAGGAAACCTCATGAGTCACAATTTGCTACAATACCACATGCAAGGGTTGGCAGGTCCGAAGAGTATTGCGTTCAAGGATCTATGTATGTTCCCCGATGTTCGTTTTCCACTTGGTTTCAACACTCCCAAATTTGAAAAGTATGACGGACATGGAGACCCCATAGCCCACCTGAAAAAGTATTGCAATCAGCTAAGAGGTGCAGGAAGAAATGAAGAATTGCTAATGGCTTATTTTGGGGAAAGCCTTACGGGGGTAGCCTCTGAATGGCTTACTGATCAAGACACATCTCGTTGGTATGTCTGGGACGACATGGCTCATGCCTTTGACAAACGGTTCTAATACAACATCGACATTGCACCGGACCGCAATTCCATTTCAAACCTGAAGAAGAAACCAACTGAAAGTTTCAGAGAATATGCCATTAAATGGAGAGAGCAAGCGGCTAGAGTTAAGCCACCCATGGATGACCACGAGCTAATCATTGTATTCCTTCAGGCTCAAGAGCCAGATTATTTTCAAAGCATGATGTCCGTAGTTGGCAAATCCTTCTCGGAAGCAATCAAAATGGGAGAAATGGTTGAGAATGGTCTTAAGACAGGCAAAATTATAAGTCAAGAAGCTCTCAAAGCTGCAACTCAGGTTGTTCAAATTGAATCAGGTAGTTTCAGCGACATGAACGAGAAGGATGAAGAAACCATGATGACATCAGGGTCGAGAAGAGGTCCTAGGAGAACATCTTGAAAGTATGACCAACTTCGTCTAATTTCCGATGATTCCCCTGAGCACTACTATCCACCTCAGAACCCACAATACTCTTTTGCTCCACCTCAATGTGTTGCCCAGCCACCAAGAAACCCCAGAAGAAGAGCATCGCAAAATCTCTACCAGCCTCCACAAAATTTTCAAGTGCCCTATAACCCGCATCCAAGCAAGGGATACAGAGGGGAACAAAGGTTGAAAGATAATTTTACACCAATAAGAGAGTTTTATGCAAGCTTGTTTGAGAAATTAAAGTATTGTGACATGATTGTACATGTTCCTCCAAATTATGTGGACCCACGTGCAAGAAACATTGACCATTCTAAAAGGTGTGAATACCATTCCAATGCCTAGGGGAACGATGTTGAAAGCTGTCGGGATTTGAAAAGAGAAATAGAAAGGATGATCCAGGAAAATATGATTGTGATCACAGACACTGACACCCAGAATATCACGCAGAATCATTTACCGGCACATGATGATGCACACTTTGTGGGGATGAGGCGTGGTGAGAGTGAGTATGAGAATCCTCTCGGGAACTTGCTGACTGAAGTTAATGATTTTGAAATTGGGGAAAGCTCTGTTGATTGTGATGAGCAAATTTGTGGCTAAGTGTCAAGCTTAGCAATTGAAAAGTCATTCCCCCCTTACTAGGAAGGAATAATGGTAGCTTGTTTTGATGTTTTTTCTATTATCTGGGTTATTTTAGGGTTGTGATCCAGATTTTATTTGTTTTATTGAGTCAAACCCTTCTATCCCTCTTTTCTGTTTGTGAGAGTCTTGTTTGTATGTTTTATTGCTATTTTCATTGTCCGGGTTATTCTAAGGTTGTAACACGGATTTTAGGTTGTTTGTCTTGTTGTTAAGACCTTCCATCCGTTACTTAATGAAATACAATTTGTCCTTTTGTGTCATTCCATGCTTAATTCCTTTCTCGCTAGTTGTAGTGATATGACATGCATGCAGAAATTTCGGCCTGATCTTAGAAAACTGATTTAGTCTTGACTGAGATAAGTGAAAACAAGACACTTTTGAGGATGAATAAATATTTGAGATACTTTGGAACTAAGGTCGAGTAAATTACACCTTCAAATCATTGTGAAGATCGGGCTTGAGGATATTGATCAATTGAAGCTTGGTCGAAAATTTGACATTAATGGATGAAAAGTGTCTTTCGACCACGACACACCAAGAAGATAGACATGTTCATCAATGCTATGATCGCAAAAGGATAATATGTTTTGGCGTTCTCGAGGCTGGGAGGCCCTTTTTCTGCTACCCAAACACTTTTTACCCTTTGTTACCCTTTTTCAGCCTGTGTTATTTTATTTGACCACCCTCTCTTGGAATCAAGAACAGTCAAAGTCCATGCCCTCAGAAAATAAAAGGTTGGGCAATTTTTTTTGAACAACAAAAAGTGAAAACAAAAAAGAAATCTGAAAAAAAATAAAATCCATGCCCCAATAGTACAAACTGGGGCAACTAGAGTATAAACTAGGGCAACTCTTAGAAAGTTCAAATGAAAAAAAAGAGATAGAAGAAAAAGAACAGTCTGAGATCTATGTCATAAAAAAAAGATGTTAGGGTAATTTGTTTTTTAAAAGAAAAAAGGAAAAGACAAAGAAAAGAAAGAAAGATGAAANAAAAAAAAAAAAAAAAAAAAAATCCAGAAAAATCCCCAGTAACTAAAACTGGAGCAGAAATTTTACCTCCCTTTTAAAAGAGTCGATTTTAAGAGTTGTAAATTTATAACACCTCATTTCGAGTTTACTTTAAACCTGCATGCCAACCCTCTTTTCCAACCCTACCCAAAAACCTTCCAAATAAAGACCTCCCGATATGCCTTCAAGAATGCCAAGAAAAGCATGCAATGAGCAACGGTTGTCACGCAATATAGAACACTGTCAGTTGCTCACCCGAGAAAGCATGGAATCAGCAACGGTTGTCACACGATATAGAACACTGTCAAGTTGCTCACAAAAGCAAAAGAAAAAAAAATAGAATAAAAGAAAATGAGAGAGTCTTACTAGTGAAAACCTGCACGGGCACTGTAAGGCAATGGTAAGCAGAGATGAATAAATGAGAGAGGCTTGTTGGTGAAAACCCCTCAGGGCACCACTAGTCGATAGTGAGTCGTGAAGCTGATGCAAAGAATTGACACAACAAGCCCGACTCCAAAGGTCATAAGAATGGTGAAAGGGAAGATTTGATCAGTTTGATAGATTGGCCATTAAGTCCAAAATGCATGTCATGAAAACTAAGTTTAGTTACCGCAAAAGAAAAAGAAAAGAAAAAAAAACACTCTCTTCCTATACTTGTTTCTTTGCGTCATGGTGTCCTTCACTCTAAGTCAGTCTTTGTCAAAATAAGCAAGAAAAGATTTCAAAATCTGCTATCAGCTTTTCAGTTGCACAAAATTGAGTTTGGCCAGCAATCCAATGTTACAGTCAACATGAATTGAGGATTCATGCAGAGGCTTCCCCCCAAAAGACCCTTGTCAGCCTACTTGGTGCAACCAAAGATAACTGGTGATTCCCTCTGACAGTCAAATTTCTCCAAAAGGCAAGAAGCCATTCAAGATATCAGAAAAGGTCGCCTAAGCAAAAATCTTCTGTTGGGATAAGTCTGACTGATCCACAAATACAAATGGTACTAGGTGTGAAACAATCAGGGTTGATGTAGAGCAAAAAAGTCTCTTGAAACTAACTCAGACTGATTGAGCAAAAGCCAAGCAGCCCAGGACTCATGGCCACAAACCGACCACCACTTTTTAAAACAGACAAAATTTTCATTGTTGCAGGAACAAAGCAGTGCAACGAAAGTGGTTAAAAAAGAAGAAGAGAAGAGCCGAAAAAGGATAGTTTCTCAAATCTTTACCTTTATTTGTCTTGCTAGTGTACATAAAATGTCGCCATTACTCTTCACATTTTTCCTCCTAGGATAAAAAGTCCTAGTCTGATGGATTTTCCTCTCAATAAAAATCTTATTCTGATGAATCTTTCTCTTAAGATAAAAAATCTAGTCTGATGAACTTTCTCCTAGGATCGAAATCTTAGTCTGATGAATCTTTATCCTAAGATAGAAGACCTAGTTTGATAAACTTTCTCCTAGGATCAAAATCTTAGTCTGATGAATATTTCTCCTAAGATACCAAAAAAAAAAAAACAAGAGACCTAGTCTGATGAACCTTCTCCTAGGATCAAAATCTTAGTTTGATGAATTTTTCTCCTGAGATAGAAGACCTAGTCTGATGAATTTTCTCCTAGTATCAAAATCTTAGTCTGATGAATCTTTCTCCTAAGATAAAGAAAAATGACCTAGTCTGATGAATTTTCTCCTAGTATCAAAATCTTAGTCTGATGAATCTTTCTCCTAAGATAAAGAAAAATGACCTAGTCTGATGAATTTTCTCCTAGGATCAAAATCTTAGTCCGATGAATCTTTCTCCTAGGATAAAAAGCTGTAGAAGAATGAACTAGCACATGCAACCAGCAAGCATCAAGATTCAGATCAGAGTCTGCATGAAGAACGAGCCAAGACTCAAGACCAAACTTCAGAAGACTCATAGATAAAAATCTTGTAACTGGTAGCTGATAGGCTTAGTTAGTCTTTTCTTTTTTATTTTGATGTAATAAAGGGATCGTGAACCGGAGCCTCGGAGCGGCACCTCACTCGAGTCTCTCATCCTCTCCACCCACTCCATCACTCCAAAACTTCTTGAACTACACGAGACTTGATTCCCTTATAACCCGGAATATGTAGACTGTCCAAAACTAGGACTCGGTCACATTCTCCTTTCTTTTAGTTTTAGGTCTCTCTAAATAAGGGTCGGGTCAAAAAACCTCTCTCGTCGTTCTTTGCCTGAAAACTCTTCGCGTTTCCAGTCAAAGAGGGGCAACTGTAGACATGTAATTTTTGACCCTCCCCGAAATTTTACTCATATTAGCGTTTTAATATTTAGTTTAGGTCTAATATCGCTATTTTAACTAGTTTTTACTTTATTTTATCACAAAAAAAACTAAAATTATAAAATAATAGTTTCATTTTGTAGTCAGACTATTTTACTATGATATTTATTTTATATAATCTTTGAAAAATCCAAAAAAAAAAAAAATATATATATAGTTTCAACCTTATTCTTAGTTTTATTTTTAAATATAATAATTTATTAAAGTCAATTAAGAATAATTTTTACATATTTATAAATACATTATATCATTGTAGTCTTGTTAGCCTAAATTTAAAACCTAACAAGACATGAACTAAGCCCATGATTCCTAAGCCCATACCCCTTAACTTAGAAGACCCCTAATAAAAAAAAAAGAAAACCTAAGAGCCTTCTTCTACGCACACAATTACCCTCTCCCATAGACCTAAACGGCGCTAACCCCATCCGCTCCGTTCCAGCCCCACCCCAAACTAGTCCCCATCCGCTCATTCTTCTTCTTCTTCGACACGCAAACAAGAGAAAAGAGGAGCCGCAACTGAAGCTCTCAGATTTGGGAGGAGTTAACTCCAAAAAAGAAAAAACCAGCATCTTCCACCATTAATCCTCCATATTTCAGCCATGAAAGAGCTTCAAAATGCAGCTCAAACAATTGCCAAAACTCAGCTGAAATCACTTTGAAAAACGCTGAAAAATCAGCCATGTAAGACATTCTCTGTTAGCTCCTGGCTCCGCCGAACGTTTTGCCGGAGTTCTGCCATGTCCGGCCAGTTCTCTTCCACTTGAAAACACCATTGTTTCTCATGCCAAAACCAGCTTCTTTCTTCACCTAAACAATACCCAAAAACTAAACTCAAACCCTCTGAAAATAACCATGAAAAAACTTGAGTTATACCACCATTTTTAGCTCCGAAAATCACCTTCATAATCATATAAAAAAAGCAGNTCTGAAAATAACCATGAAAAAACTTGAGTTATACCACCATTTTTGGCCCCGAAAATAACCTTCATAATCATATAAAAACAGCCATTAAATCACTGGTTTGCGAGGTCGATCGAGGTTGCAAGTCGCAGTTTTTATGTTCAAGGCTCCATCGCAGGTTCGAAGTCCCAATAAGTAGCTCGTTTGGGTGTCGTCATTTCTTTGGCACATATTCCTTTGTATACGTCGCAAATTTGGCAATAGGTTCATCTTTCTTCTTTTACTTCCATATTGTTATTAGCTCACTTTGTTATTCCCTCTCATTACTTGGTTTGTTCTATGAATGATAGCATAATAGATTTAATCTATGTTAAATTATATATGATAGATGTCCATAAGTTGCGATGTTCTCTTTGCTGTGTAAGTAGCTAGATCAACGAATGTTTGAAGCTGTGAGTTTTTGTTCATTTACGTGATAAATGCGGGCATGATAATTTGATAGTTTGACAAATCTCTTTTCTAACTCATTTGATGTTATTTTATCTGATCGATTGTATTGATAGGCTACTGTGCCATTTTGATATTTGAGAGAAATAATAATTGGGATTTTCATTTAGTTTGGGAAGTAGAATTGGCCATATTCTTTTAAGACAATCTGTTGGGTTTTATGCAAATTAGCAAGGGATTAAGACTTAAGTCACTTTATGGGATTCCAAATAGCTAAACCACATTGTGACCTCCGATGATTTCATGTCCAAAATTTGAATTTCCACGCAAAATAATTTAGGAAAAACAAATCACTTATGAAAAATAATAGTTTGCTTTAAATGCGCAATTAAATCACCGTGACCATAGTCATGATTACGTAATCTACATTCGGGTTTGCAACTCATGCTACTCGACCACAACTTCAAACCATAATAAAAATCACGCATTGTAAATGGCGGGTGCATTTCATGTGGCGCGTTTACAATGTGTCCAAAAACAACAGGTGCACGCCATCGTGACTTGTTTCAGAATAATTCATAAATATTAGAAGTGGCTAGAAAGTGAAAAAGGCTAAAAAGCACAATAGATTAAATGTGTAATCAATCAGATAATTAAGCCAAACATTAATAGTTAAGCAACCATGCTAGAACCACGGAATTCGGGAGTGTCTAACACCTTCTCCCGGGTTAACAGAATTCCTTACTCGGATTTTTGGTCGCAGACATTTTAAACAGAGTCAAAATTTCCTCGGTTTGGGATTTCAATAAATAAATGGTGTCCTGGAACACCGTAAAAAATTCGGGTGGCGACTATGAAATTAATAAATAATCCCAAAATCGAATAATGTCACTTAAAGTGGAAAAACTCCCCTATCCACCCTTGTCGGGTAAAAAGGAGGTGTGACACATGCTTGCTTCAATGTGATCACTGCTTCTTACCAGTCCAAGCTCCTCATCTTCAAGTTCCTTACCAACCCTAATGATTTCACCTTTCTTTCCTTTTCCAAAGAAGACATTTCCTCCTTTGAAATTTTCAAGTGAAAGGAACTGTTCCATGTTCCCAGTCATATGCTTTGAGCAGCCACTATCCAAATACCAAATTTGGCTGCCTCCTCTCACTTGAACCTACAAAAAGAATCAAAGGTTAGTCTTAAGAACCAAAACTAATTTGGGTCCTTTTCTATGAAAGAATGGATGGATCAAATTTTTCCTGGCCCAATTTGGTAGCCAGTTTTTCCTTTTTACAAACCTCTCATTTCTTCGACTGGTCTACTCTTTTGCAGTACACTCATATTTGTAGTTCCCAGTCTTACCACAATGGGTGCAGATTTTATTCTCAGGAAGAGTGAGATACTTATTTTTTGGATCCCACTTGGGTAATTGACTTCCAAAGCCAATCCCTCTCCTGTTACTACTATGATTCTCTTGAAGCCATATTAGGGCATCAGAGGATTTCTTCCATTTACAAGTTCGATCTAATTTATGTTTGACTTTGCCAAGTTCTTCATTAAGAGTTCTTATCTGTTCATCCTTGGCATACATCTTATCTTTTAGTTTTCCCATGTTTTCTTCTAACATGATATGAGAATAATCAACAACCTTTTTACTGGATCCTAGCTTTAGCTTTAAGTTTTCCGATTTTAGTTCTAGAATCTCAGTTTCAAGTGGATGAACCTGGTTCAACAAGTCAGTGTTTTTCTTTTCAAATTCACTGACTCTGATTTCCAGGTTCATGCACTTTGCTTTTAGCATTGCACATTCTTTAGATAGTTGATCCTTCTCTTTGGTTGTTTCCTCAGAATCATCTATGAAATCAAGTAGCAACTCAGAGAGTTTTTCCTTAGATAGGAACTTTACTTTGTTTTTAAGATAGAAGATACTTACCTCTGGTTCTTCATGTGATTCCTTGTAAGATTCTCCAATTGCCATGAGTGCCTGATCTTCAGTCTTGCCATCTTCTGATTCCTCATCTGAACTTTCCCCCCAAGCAGCAACCATAGCCTTTGTTGTGGTTTTCTTGGGTTGAACCTGTTCCTTCTCTCATATCTCTTTTTTTCCATTCTACTTCCCACTGAGGACATTTTTTGATAAGATGGTCAGCGTTACCACATTTATAGCATCCCTCGTTGGTTGGCCTTTCTGGAGCTTTTGCTTTGTTGTAGTTTCCTCCTCTAGAGATGCCCTTCTTCCTCATGAGAAAGTTTCTGAATTCTTTGGTGATCATGGCCATCTCATCATCTTCCAGATCTGCTCCCTAAGTGATTCTTAGTGNAGTGAGGTTTCCAATTAGCTCATCCAATCTCAGGGTTGCCATATTTTTGGATTCGTGGATAGCAATGATTTTGCTTTCCCAAGAAATAGGCAAGACCCTTGTTAGGATCTTCTCAACCTTTTCGTCTTCAAGAATGGCTCTTCTAATAGACTTCAGTTCATTAGTCAAGGTTGTGAACCTTGTGTACATCTCTCGGATAGTCTCTCCTTCTTCTATAGTGAAGTTTTCATACTGAGAGTAGAGTAGAGTACCTATTGACCTTTTTACCTAAGGTGTTCCGTCATGGGCTACTTGCAAGGTATCCCAAATCTCATTTCCAGTGGTGCAACTTTTGATTCTGCTGTAATCGTCTGGACCTAGTCCACACACTAGCCAATTTTTGGCCTTTCCATTCTTCTCCCATTTCTTCAGATCCTCACCAGTGCAATCAACTCTAGTCTTTGGTATATCTATACCTTCAGCAGTCTTCATCATGGTAGCTAGAGAACCATCAGTGACTATGTCCCAGAGTTCATAGTCTCCTCCAATCAGGTGGTCCTTCATCCTGTTTTTCCACCAAGAGTAATACTGGCCATTGAAAAGTGGTGGCCTTGCAGTTGATTGACCTTCCCAATTCACTCATCTTGATCTTCTCCAAGGTGTTAGCCTTTCAAGGATAACCTTCTCTGATACTAATAGATGCTTTAGATGTCAATACCACACAATTATACAAGTTAATTGTGAGGTACCCAATTTTTCGAGTGCTGTCTCAATAGAAGAACCTGGTTCTTCTTGATGTACTGACTTCTACTGTTGCAGAATATTAAAAGCAGTAAAGTAAAAACACAGATATTTTAGGTGGAAAACACCTAGCTCAAAAGGTGAAAAAACCACGACCTACTCCTCAGTAGGATTTGCTCAAACTCTTCATTAAAAACTCTGAGCCAAACGGACTTGCAAAATAAACTCTTTTGTAATCCTAGGACTAACTCTAATCCCTTTGTAGTAACTAGCCCCTAGCTAATTTCTACAAGCTTCAAGTTAACTCTAACTTGAACAATGCGTACCTATTACAATTGCTTCTATGAAAGCAGAAAAGATACAATATTAAAACTCCTACTACAATCAACTAGACTCAATAACTAATCAGACGGAACTGGTTCTTCTAGTTGAACTGTAGCCTTTTAATCGCACAATGATTCTGCTAGCAAAAATAACTTTGGGAACTTTGCTTTCAGACTTTGATTCACTTCAGCTTTTGTGCGCGTAGAAGTCCAGCAGAAATACATCAAGTATTTATAGAGTCAGTTGAGCTTGTCATCCAATACTGGTCCAACTCTACATGGGTAAACAAATTCGTATCAAACTCAACTTCCTTTCTTTTGTTACTTTCCTTGCTGAATTCGACTTCAATCTTCTCATCAGTTTGCAACCTTTTCGCATTAGGAGACAATCTCTTGGTTCATTGATATTTCACATTCACAAATATCTCTTATGCATATACGGTTCATGTGCCAGCTATTCAGTTCAAGATGTGTGTTTTGATGGGTCTGGTTCAACTGGTCAGCTATTTGTCAATCTTCAAAACTATGTAGTGAAATGGGTCATCAATACCCAGTAGTTGATGATGGTATTATAAGAATCCAAGGAGGAGAAGCTCTAAGCAAGGTTCTCCAAGTGAAAACTTTGGCTCAGTCTAGTAGCATTCTTGGGACACGTGGTGTCCAGTGAAAGTATCCATGTGGTCAAACGAGTGTGAGTAGAACTTCCAGAAGCTCAAGAATTCCTTGACCACAACTCCAGTGTTAGTGTTGCCATCAGCTTCAGGTTCTTATACTGATTAATGGGATGTCTTAGGGGAAGGAAATGGTTGTGTTCTAATGTAGGAAGGTATAATGATTGCGTGATAACTATGATTTTCGGAAGTGTATAGGGAGATATCATTCTGAGGTTAAGTAGGCAGGGGTATCTCCTGCGGGTTGTCCTGAGGTGTGTGACCCTTATGTTGATCTGTAGTAAGTTCTCTCTATCAGTAAATGATGTATGTTGCAATTTGAGTTTAGATCGCTTGTGGGAGTTGGCATGACCATTACAATGGTGAATGCCATACGAGTTGAGGGTTAGATGGTCTGGGTCATATGAGCGTAAGAAGGATTTAGTTGAATCCCACCACAGTATGGTGGCAGTGATAACGTGTAGGCATCGTGAGTTATTGTTTGTCTTGATCCTTGGCTTTGAGCCAAGTGGGGAGTTCATTATTGATAAGTTAATTACACGATTATGTGTTGTATTGGTTTCGGTTAGAGGTATGTTGGTGAATCAGTTATTGCCCTGCAGAGGTGGAGTCTGGGAATGGCTCGAGTAGCGGGGAATTCTTCAATACATGTTGTAATGTACCTTACGGATAATGGAATTTATTGAATGATTGAGTTGTACTTGAAAGGGTAGTGTGTGCAGTGTATGACTTTGATTATTGCTCCAAATGTGTGGATTACATTCCTGGTATGTGGATTGCAAGCGGGGTCAGGTCGTTCTGTTTACTTCGTTAGTGTAATTGAAATTGCGTAGAGTGAATGATGTTCGAGAATGGTTCAGACGGATTCAAGGTTATATGTAGCGATCGAGGATCTTCAAGGTATGAGAAGGGCTAGAATTGAGATTTATGGGGAAGGTGTCAAGGCTTGTGGTGTATTTGCATTATCATGGATTCTATTCTTCAGTATAAGGAACGCAAAGGTAATGACTTTAAATTCGCATGAAGTCTATTAAGGGTAAGTATTTTTGATGTGGTGCTCTGGGGATGTTTGGGAGAGTATTCAGCGGCTTATGAGCCTTAGACGGTATATTTTTTTTATGCTCGGGTTTTGTGCAGTGAGTCGGGATTGAGAATTGCGGTATTATGGCAAGAAGAAGTATCAATTCGAAGGTAAGTCAGAAGGAAGTTGGATGAATAGGATAACTTGAGAGTACATCGAATCGACATGATAAGGGATATGGTTAGTTCTTTGGGTGTTTATAAGGTAATGTGTTGTTACAGGTGTTTCTTAGCAATTCTCTTGGAATTTGGTGGCATGCGTATCTTGGTTGAGTTGGAAGGATTCAGTCTTGGCGGTTTGGTGTTGTACAAATGTGATTCGGGAGTTCTCGATGGTTTCTACCACGGTTAGAAATGTATATTTCTACTGGCGTGAGGGCCATGTGATGTATAGTGATTTTGTTTCTAGATGGGATCAAATGGAAAGTTCTTGGCTAGTTGGGTACGTAGTTGTTTGTGGCTAGGAAAGGAGCATGAAGTTCTCATATTTATCATAGGATTGCACGGCCTATGCGGTATTTTGTGTATAATGGAGAGTGACATATGTGAGGTCACGGTTGAGTTTTGGAAGGAAGATCAGAACTGGCATTTTCAGATGATTAGGTAAAGGATACCACTATTGGGTGGTTGGATGAGAGTATACATTCATTAAGGACAATGTGTTTAAGGCAATGTGTTGGAATAAGGGTGCTTCATTGGTGTTACGACGCTCTCTTGTTGGATCGACTGTGGATATTCAAGGTTTCTAGGTGACACATAGGAATTATGGGGGCATCCCTCGTGAAAGGATAAAGTATTAGGGGCGTGTTATATATTTGAGTGGTGGAATTGGGATCAGATATGGTAATTGGTGCGCCTCATGGATTTTGAGACTGGGAGTTTTCATGAACAGATTATTTTGTAGTTGTGAAATACGAGGATGCGAGCAAATCTAGTCAGGTATTAGTATATGTCATGATTCAGTCATTATGAACCTTTGGGGAGTTATCTACCTGTTGTGGATGACCAGAGTTGATTTAGAATTATTGGTGCCAGTATGGGTGTGTGTTCTACATTGAGTCGGAAATTTTGACCCCAAATTGCTATTGTTGAGGGATGTACCATTTGATTGTCATTGATCTTATTCGTGCTTTGGAGTGATCTATGAGTTACTTTTCAGTGTTCGAGGAGGTTACGATCATTGGTTGTATGTGCATAGGGTGTGGTTCTAATTGGGCTTATTAGCTAGATTTGAGTAAGGTAAGTAATTGGGTGCTACAGGATTGAGATGTGTTGGTTATGTTATTGCTGGTTCAGGTGTCATAGTATCATCCGATTTCCCCCGTGGTTATGGCAATGCACTTTGCGTAATTGATGTCGAATTTCGCATGATTATTGATTTTGAGCAAGGTGGCTTGGAGTATGTCATGTGGTCCAGCGGTTGGATGGGATCACGCTTTGCAGCTCATTTAGGTAGAGGTATGATCCTTGGTGTCAGATTTGTGTGATATGGTTTCACGATGTGTATCAAGCTTTTAGCATGATGTGGTAATGGTAAGAGTAATGGCAGGATAGTCCTCCCGTGTGAGTCTTCTCTATTTTATGAATTGAGCTCTTGGGATATTGTTATTGAGTGCACGAGTTGCACAAGTTATGGCTCTAGATGGTATTGATGCTGGTCGGATGAATGGTTGCTGGTTTCTATGTGTTTCTTTCATCATCGACACCATATGAAGGTGTTTAAGTGCGGTTTTGTTTGATAAGAGGTTATTTACCGGTATTGGGTTGTTATGAGTAGCGATTGGGATTAGGAGTCATTGCTATGAGTGTTGAGTCATGCGGTATATTATGTGATTTCATCTTGTGTTGAGGATATGGCTTGATACAGCGTGTTCAGACTATTTCAGCTTATAGTCATGGAAATTTGATCTTGTGAATGGACTCAGAAGTGGAAATTTAGTTCTAAGGTTTATAGGTCAGGATTGGATTTCGAAATTTCAATTGTGTTGTGCTATTAGACCTATATGGGGTAGAGTGACGTGGGATCACCTCCAACTATGTGCATGGTAGGTTACACAGCAATTTTGGTGGTGTTTGGAATAACTCTAGGCACGTTCGAGGACGAACATGTGTTTAAGTGGGGGAGAATGTAATGACCCAGCCGGTCGTTTCGTAGAAATTTCATTATTGTTCCTGTTTTTGACTTTTCATAGGTTGGTTATACTGTTATTGATGTGTTAGAGTTGGTAGGCTTGAAATCAGAATGGTTGTAGTGAGAGTTTAGTCGTTTAGTCTTTAAAAATAGCCTTAAAGTTGAAAAAGTCAACCAAGAGTTGACTTATTGGTAAACAACATCAGAAAGCAAATTTTATGGATCAAATAGCTTCGTTAGGTGATTAGGGACTTAGGAGTGTGTTCAGAATAATTTTATGATGTCCGGTGTAGAATTAGGCTTGAATTGGCGAAAGTTAGTTTTGATAATTTTCGGTCGGCAGTGGAAAATAGTCTATCTGGGTCGGAATGAAATTCCGATAGTTGGAACAAGTTCATAATGTCATTTTGGATATGTCTGCAAAATTTCAGGTCAATCAGAGTTGTTTTGGATAGTTTCAGCATCGTTGGTGGATTTTAGAAATTTCAAAGTTCTTAGGCTTGAATCTTATGTAATTTTGGTGTTTTGATGTTAGTTTTGGTGTTTTGAGATTCCAACTAAGCTTGAATGATGTTATGTGACGTGTTAGTATGTTTAGTTGGGATCCCGAGGGGCTCCAGATTGAATTCGGGTGCTTAACAGAGGTTGGGCTGGGAAATTGCAGCAATACAACTGTTGGTGCTGGTGTAACCGCACCTGTGGAAGTTTGACTGTAGGTGTGGGCCCGGAGAATCGGACAGTGGGTCGCAGATGCGTAAGGGTCGCAGGTTCGGTTAGGGGACCGTAGGTGCGGTCTCGCAGGTGCGAGTAAGTGGGTTGCCGGTGCGGAAACCCTGGGCAAAAATATAAATTACACCTTCCGCGACCCTAACATATTTTACACCATTGTTGTACGGAATAGAGCTTTTGAGGCGATTTTTGAAGGGGAAAATCAGTGTTCTTCATAGAGGTAAGTATTTTGATCATTAAAACTCAATTATGGGTGATTATAGAGCATAATCTCAGTATTAATTCATGAAAATAAAAAGGAAAATGTGGGTTTAGAGCTTGAGATTATTAGACCTTTAGGGATTGATTTNCATGTCTGGGGGGGGGGGGGGTCGGGTTTTTATGCTAAATTCGATATTTTTTGATTGGAATTTATTCCTTAAGCATAAATTGATGATAAAAATCTGAATTTGGTAGATTTGTAGCCTTCGGAAGTTGATACGAGAGGAAAGCGTGTTGCAGAATAGTTTCCGTGCTAGTTTTGAGGTAAGTAATATTTTTAAATCCTGTCCTGAGATATGAAACCCCGAACTAGGCACCCTTTCACGGGTTTTGAAATGCAAAGGTTGAAACTTTGGGAATAACTTTCCTATTTAGGCTACTATTGAGTTCCTAAATAGACTTTTAAGCCTATGCTTAATTAGTATTATTTTATTATGATATGATTTGGGCTGTAAGCCGTGTTTGTGGCCTAGTGCCGATCTGTTTTCCCCTTGGGGGTTGTGTTTACTATATTTTCCTCACCGATATGTTATGATTTTTCACTCAGTCTTTCTCTGATAAATTATTTTGACACTCAGAGTATTTGATACTATTTATTGAAAAATGAAACACTGTTTTGGGTCGAGAACCCGGTATGTTTATGACCTAAGGGCAAATTGAGAGTGTCTGACTGAGTGAGGCTTTCAGGCCTATATTGTGAGGAGGCTTTCAGGCCTTATATGAGGGAGGCTTTCAGGCCTATATTGTGAGGAGGCTTTCAGACCTTATATAAGAGGCTTTCGGGCCTATATTATGAGGAGGCCTTCAAGCCTTATATGAGGGAGGCTTTCAGGCCTATATTGTGAGGAGACTTTCAGGCCTTATGTTGTTATAGCGCTTGTGTTGTAAGAGCCCCTCCGCAGTCTGTACACACCCCCAGTGAGCGGATGTACCTATTGAGTGATGCTTATTGCCCGCGGAGCTGATACTGAGTGATGATTATTGCCCGTGGGGCTGTTACTGAGTGATTGTGAGAATGCCGAAGGGGAAATTGTTACGAGAAATGATTTTTCCCCGAGGGGTCGATTTATGATGATTTTACTAAGTTTTCGAACTATGATTTACTTTGTTTTCAAAACTGATTTTTACTGAGAGTTTTACTGAGATATACTGATATTACACTTGTTTCAGAGGATTTCTGGTAACTGATTTCGAACTTATGTATTTGACAAATACTACCTGGTGACTTGGTGTTTTATTGGCTTTTGTGAAATTATGTATCTGTACTGTGTGTTTTATAATTCTCAGACTGTGATTTATTTTCATTACTACTGAGTTGGCGTACTCATAAACACTCCCTGTGCCTCTGTGCACAGATTCAGGTGACGATCCGGAGTAGTAGTTGTCCTTGCTCGTAGCATTAGTTCACGGGATTTTGAGGTAGCTGCCCAACGTCCACAACTTCTCCATTTCCCTTCCTTATTTAGTTTTAGCAATTGATTCAAAAATGTATATTATAGTATTAGCAGAGTTAGATTTATTTTATTCTTAGATGCTCATGACTATTGACTCCAGTCTTGGGAGGTTTTGTTTAGAGTTGTTAGACTATTATTGGGACGCTTAGACTTAATTATATTATTCTATGCTATGGTTGCACCTTATTATTAAATTGTGAACTTTTATAATTGAACAAATGCATAGTAATGAGATGGCTGGCTAGCCTAGTTCCACTATAGGCGCCATCACGGCCTGTTAGGATTTGGGATCGTGATAAATATAGACCTATTAAATTCTTAAATTGTGAAAATAGAAGTATTTTACTTAAACGTATCAACTAGAAATTGTTAGAAAATAATTGAGTACAAAATTAAGTATCTACTATCAACAACTCTTTTAATAATTTGGTATTAGAAGATATCATGTCGTTAATTTAACCACGCAAAGAGCGAACCTCTTTACTAGTTATATATATATATATATGGCGTGGCACCTCTCATAGACCATAAATTTATCGAAAAAAAATGTAGATAATATTATCCCTCTTTTTATGAGAAAGAAAATCGCCAATAAATAAAATACAATTGGTTTAATTTATAAATTTAGTTTATTTGTAGAAAATAATCTGTGTGATGTATAATTAATTGTATATTATCAATAAATATTACTTAAATTTTATCTAATTAAGAAAGTCCAAGACCAAGAACAATAAAAACTAAAATTAAAATAAAAGTTGCATAGATTCTTAAAGCTATCAATTAAACAAATAAAATAAATTAAATTATTGCTAGTTGTATATTGAGAAGCTGAAAATTTCTATGAGAAAAATATATATACTTTTGACAAAAGATCATTTGGAAGACCTTTTCCTCTTACTTTGCATGTTAAAGTTTTTATTCTGTTACTTTATTATATTATTCTGGTAGTTAAAGCATGATATAATGTGATACATTTAATTGAGTAACTGTAATAGTAAATTAAAGATAATATCACACTTTAAAGAATAAAATTCACAAGCATTCACATGAACGATTAATTTATTTAATAAAAAAATCTTTCAATAACACACTTAATTGTGTGTAAATCCTAACATTAGAATAATGAGTATTGTTTGCAAGTTGATTATGAATTTCACTAAGTTTTCAATCATCGATAGTATAACCCGAAAATAAAAAATACTTTATTTCATAAAGTTAATAACTTGTTTTAAAGTACTGAAAAGCCTGCCCCATTCACAATGTTAAATTTTTTATCGGTAATACCCTATTATTACATGTGATTTCTTAATTAATTAGATTACGTTATATGTTAACCAAAAGTTATCTACAAATTGTCAATGTCATATTTTAATGCCCAATTCAAAAAAGTTCATTGAAGAGAAGAAATAGAGGGAAAAGAATTAAGAACATATATAAAATATATTTATAAATATGATAAGTCTATATATAATAGGAAAAGAAAAATACATTAGAATCTCACTTCGACATCGGATAAAATCATGACTCAAAGTTATTGCAATTGTAGTGTATAAATATATACAACAAAAAATAAATATCAAAATCTCTATGTATTATTTGAAAAAAATCACTACTTAAAACTTATACAACATAAACCTAAAGATGACAAAATCAAAGACCATTAATGAGAATTGTCAGATACACTTTACTTCGATATTCACCTCACTATTTGACACTTCCTTTTAAACATTCTTCTTAAGATTTACATACGTATGGAATATCTTCGTGCATTTACCTTGAACAAAAAACAAAGAATAGAAATTATACTTTATCTTAGTATACTTTTTCTTTTCCACTACAACCTTTGACATAGAGATAGCTTAAACTACTATAGGCAAAATATAAAGTTAGTATCAATCTTATTTATTCAAAACATAGAAGTCCTTATATCATCATACTATATTATAAATGTGAAACTCGAAAGTGAAGGTTGAATTACTAAAATATTCATCATAGATTGAAAGCCGTGTTTGCCCTATATTAGAAGCCAAATAACTCTTCTTCATTGAAGTACAGAAATGTAATTTCAATTGTTGGATGTTGTATTTTAAAGTCTAATAACTTGGAATGTTGAGAAAATTTATTATGGTTAGTCAACATTAAAAGTACTAACCACGTCTAAGGTATTCTTTCGCAAGTAGATCATGGAATATTAATATGACAATTAATAGCTCATCTTGAAAACAAATACGATGTCTCGGAGGTTATCGTATGTTGGGAGAACAGAAACGAAAAGCCAAGGATTGCTTGAATAAATTAGTAGTTTAGTTTATAAATAATCGGAGGTTACCTTATTCATTCTCAATTGTTTGCAATAATGACGTTTTAAATTCTCCCTTTCATTGGTCTAGATTTGATTCACTTGATTGTTTGATGTGCTCCAAAGTGAAATGAGCATTTGGGGTTATCTGTCGTATCAAGCAAAATTCATGGTGTTGAAAGGTTTTCTCTTCATGAAAATTCTGTTGTTGGTTTATTTCATTTTTATCTTCTCTTTGGTGTTATTTCTATATATGGAAGACTTATCAAATGATATCTTGGCTGCCTTAGTTGTTTCTACGTAGCTATCTTCATCATCTATCCTTTGCCATCCTTCTTACCAAGTTAAGGGGTGACTCTGAACTCTAAAGCTTCTTGCTGTACATTAACACCCCAGGGGCTCTTTCAAATCCATAGCACTTAAATAGTACTTCCCTAACATCGTCTGTTTGAGTATATCTATCAAAATTAGGACAATTGGTGGGCTCTTAGAACTTTATTGTGTTCATCATGATATTAAGGGTTTATTTTCTAATTAAGTTCAGGGGAGCACCAGATAGTTGTTTGGATGGAAAGAAGATATTCATGGCATATCTTTTTTCATCTAGGTGGGCGCGGCGGTCGCTGCAAAACCTTGGGCGTGAGCTTGGGCGGAGCGACTGTCGGTGCAGATCTTGGTGGTAGTAGCAAATATTCAAATGAGAACTTTGAAGGCCGAAGAAGGAAAATGTTCCATGTGAGCGGCACTTGCACATGGGTTAGTCGATCCTAAGGGTCGGGGAACCCCGACAGATAGCATGTTTCGCGCGTGCTCTGAAAGGAAATCGAGTTAAAATTTCTGAGCCTGTATTTTATATTTTATATTAAAAATTCTATCTTCATAACTTTATCTTCATAACCTATATTTTTAATAATCTCAATAACTCATACCTTTAATATTCATAACTTCTAAACATTTAATGTGTAAGTTTATAATTATTTATTATATGTTCTTCCATATGTACCTATATAAGGACTTCTATATTTTGAACAAATATATTGATATTAACTTTATATTTTGCTTATAAAGGGTTGAGCTATCTCTATGTCAAAGATTGTAGTGAGAAAGAAAAATTATACTAAGATATGGTATAATTTCTATTCTTTATTTTTTGTTCAAGGTAAATGCACCAAGATTGTCACGGCCTGAAATTCCCACCGCCGGGACCGTGATGGCGCCTAACGCTGAACCCGCTAGACAAGCTAACGTGAATATTCAAATTTACATTAATCCTTTATTATTAGACGAATACGAGTGAAATACAACATTTTTCATAAATAAAAGTATGAAAATGAAACAAACTATATATCTATAACTCAATCCACTACTTTTACGAAATACCATAATAACACAATCCTAGATTTTTGGAGTCACAATATCACGGACTATCTACGAATAATATATGTAATGGTCTGAAAGAAGTAAATACATCTGTTTCTGAATTAACTAGACATAAATAAGGAAGTAGAAGGGGATGCCAAGGCCTACTGACGCCTGCATGACTACCTCGGTGTCTCCGACTGGACTGAAGGCAGCGTCCTAGCTCTAAGCATCAGTACAACCGACCTCATGTACTGAGTAAGTGTCGAGCCTAACCTCAGTGAAGTAGTGACGAGGCTAGGACATGACAATCAAGACAACCTGTGCAATTTAATAATATTCGGAAGAAATAATAACAACAAAAATAACCAGTTAAGTACAAGGGAAAAGGGGAATGATGCTGGGGGAAAGCAATATAAGATAACAGAAATAACGAAATAAGACAACAGTTCAATTATCTAAGTAACAACCGGAAATAACAATCACAGAGAAAACAGTGCACGACATCACTCTTCGTGCTTTTACTCTCATCCTCACCAAATAATAAATAAAAGCAAGTGCACGGCATCACCCTTCGTGCTTTTACTCTCATCCTCATCAAATAATAAATAAAAGCAAGTGAACGGCATCACCCTCCATGATTTTACTCTCATCCTCACCAAATAATAAATAGAAACGACACGGCATCACCCTTCGTACTTTTACACTCTCATCCTCACAATAATGAATACACAGCATCCCTCTTCGTGCTTTAAACTCTTTCTCACAATAATCAATACACGGCATCACCCTTCGTGCTTTACACTCTTCCTCAACCAAACAATATCAATAGCAGAAGGTTGGCAAGGAAAAATCAACAATGTGAATCATAAATCATAACACCCCCGGCAAGGGAATAACAGTAAAAATATCACTATCCCGGCAAGGGACACAGCTATAACCAATCTCGCTCAAGTATATATCTTTACATAAGATTCCTTAACCGAACAAATACTCAACAATAACCATTACCAAGAATTTCCACCGAATGAACAACCACTAAAGTGCAATTCAAGCTATAACATAGTAAATATCAATGAAAATCATATAATTCATAATTTCCGACTCACGGACATGCTTGGCACCAACGTATAGGTACTCGTCACCTCACCTATACGTTGAACATGGTATAAACACATAGCAAATAAGACTCAACACCTATTCCCTCAAGCTAAAGTTAGGCCAAACACTTACCTCAACTCCTACGACCACAATCAAGCCTCAATCACCGCTTTTGCTTTTGAACTCGACTCCAAATCGATTGTATCTAGACATAATTGACTCAATAACATCAATAAATACTAAATAATTCAATTCCAATACTTAATTACATATTTCCTATCATTCTTCCCAAAAAGTCAAAAATCGACCCCGGGCTCGCTTGGTCTAAACACGAGGTTCGGACCAAAACCCGATCACCCATTCATCCACGAGCCCGAATATGTAATTTGTTTTAAAATCCGACCCCAAAACGAGGTATAAATTTCAATTATACAAAAAGCCCTAACTCTACCAAAAATCCCTAATTTTCTACGCTTAAGAACATGATTTAGGCCTAGAAATCTAATTGGTGTTAATGGAAATTGAAGAAAATGAGTCTAAGATTACATACCTATGAATTTGTAGTGAAGTTCTCTTTCAAAAATCGCCCAATGCGTAATAGGTTCTGTTTTTAAATAACTGGGCAGATTTTCCCTATGCGTTCGCGACAGGGCTAATGTGTTCGCATAACTACCCTTCCCCCACCCTACACGATCGCGACCTCAGTGGTGCGTTCGCACAGTGCAAGCCTACCCAGCCCCCAACCTTCCTAATACTCTATGAATTCACATCCCACTGTGTGCGTTCGCACATAGTCACTCTACCCCCTCCAAGACTTGTGTTGTGCGTTCGCGTAACATCCCTTGCGTTCGCATAGCACAAAAACTCAGACACTAGAACCTGACATAAAACACCAGATTTTTGAGTCTAAAATACCTCGACACCTATCCGAAACTCACCTGAGCCCTCGGGGATCAAAATCAAATATGCACACTACCTCAAAAATATCCTACGGACTTACTCGTGCGATCAAGTCGCCCAAAATAACATCTTAAACAACGATTTATCATAAAAATCAAAGAAAACTTCCAAAACTTTCAAAGTATCAAAATTTACAACCGTGAGTCCGAATCACGTCAAACGACCTCCGTTTCTTACAAAATTTTACAGACATGTTATAAATATCATATTGAACCTGTACCGGGCAAACTAGAATACGGGCCGATACCCTAAATTTTAAATATAATCAAATTTCTAAAAACTCTTATATTTTCAGTAAAATAATTTCTTTCAAAAATTCATTTCTCGGTCTTGGGACCTCGGAATTCGATTCCCGGCATACACCCAAGTCCCATACCCACGGACCCTCCGGAACCGTCAAATAATGGGTCTGGTTACCCAAAATGTTGACTGAAGTCAACTTAAATTCAATTTTAAAGGTAAAACTAGCATTTTTTTCTTAGTTGTTTTTCATATAAAAGCTTCCCGGCTATACGCACGGGCTGTGCACGCAAAACTAGGTGAAATAAAAGGAAGTTTTCAAGGCCTCGAAACATCGTTTTGACTTGTAAAAATGAGAGATGACTTTTTGGGTCATCACAAAGATATTCCATACATGTGTGGATCTTAAAAAGAATGTTTAAGAGGTGGTGTGAAATAATGGGGTGAAGATCGAAGTAAAGCGTATTTTCCAATTCTCATTAATTATCATTGATTTTTTCATCTTTAGGTTGATGCTGTATAAGTTGAAGTAGTGATTTTTTTCAAATAATACATAGAGATTTTTATATCTTTTTTTGTTGTATATATTTTCCTGTTATATATTAATTTATCATTTTTATAAATATATTTTTCTATTTGTTCTTAATTCTTTTCCCTCTATTTCTTTTCTTTAATGAACTTTTTTGAATTAGGAACTAAAATATGACATTGACAATTTGTAGATAACTTTTAGTTAACATATAACGTAATCTAATTAATTAAGAAATCACATGTAATAATAGGGTATTACCGATAAAAAATTTAACACTGTGAATGGGGCAGGCTTTTCAGTAGTTTAAAACGAGTTATTAACTTTATGAAGTAAAGTATTTTTTATTTTCGGGTTATACTATCGATGATTGATAACTTAGTGAAGTTCATAATCAACTTGCAAACAATACTCATTATTCTAATGTTAGGATTTACACACAATTAGTTTTGATTCTTATCTTATTAAGTGTGTTATTGAAAGATTTTTTTATTAAATAAATTAATCTATCCTGTGAATGGTTGTGAATTTTATTCTTTAAAGTGTGACATTATTTCTAATTTAATATTGCAGCTAATAAATTAAATTTATCACATAAAATCATGCTTTAACTACCAGAATAATACAATAAAGTAACGGAATAAAAGCTTTAACATGCAAAGTAAGAGGAAAAGGTCTTCCTAATGATCTTTTGTCAAAAAGTATATATTTTTCCTCATAGAAATTTTTAGCTTCTCAATATACAACTAACAATAATTTAATTTATTTTATTTGTGTAATTGGTAGCTCTAAGAATCTATGCAACTTTTATTTTAATTTTAAGTTTGATTTTATAGGTCTTGGACTTTCTTAATTAGATAAATCTTAAGTAATATTCATTGATAATATACAATTAATTATACATCATATGGATTATTTTCTAAAAATAAATTAAATTTATGAATTAAACCAAATGTATTTTATTTATTAGCGATTTTCTTTCTCATAAAAAGAGGGATAATATCTATATTTGTTATTAAAGGGATAAATTATTTTTTAAAATATTATTGATGTTTCTTAAACTCCGCGCAATGTGCGGGTAAATTTACTAGTATATATATGTCACGACCCCAAATTCTAACAGGCCGTGATGGCGCCTTCGTGGAACTAGGATAGCCAACCAACACCTTACTACGCAATTACTCTTATTTTAACGGTTCACAATATAGCAAATAACATCAATCATAACAAAGAATTTAATCATATAAGTCTTACGCCCCCAATAATAAACTAACAACTCTAAACAACCTCCTAGAACTGGAGTCAATAGTAATGAGCATCTAACGGAAATAAAACTGACTCTGCCAAATACAATATATTTCAGAATCCAAAACTAGGACTAAGTAGGAGGGAAAGTGGAGAAGCTGTGGACGCTGACAGCTACCTCGAATCCCGTGTACTGCTACTATCAATTGAATAGCTACTGCTGCGATCTAGTACCTAGATATGTGCACAGGGGACATGGAGTAATGATGAGTATGCCAACTCAGTAGTAATGAAAGAAATCATAGTCTGAGAATATAAAGCACACAAGACAGGTACACAACTTCAAAAAACAAGTAAACACCAAGTAACCATGTAGTATTCATCAAATACATAAGTTCGAAATCAGTTTCCAGAAATCCTTTGAAACAAGTGTAAGATCAGTGTATCTCAGTAAAATCCTCAGTAAAAGCTAGTTTGAAAACGAAGTAAATCATAATTCGAAAACTTTAGTAAAATCATCATAAATCTGCCCTTCGGGTCAAATCATTTCTTGTAACCATTGCCCATCAGACAACCTCACCATCACTCTGTAACATTATCCCATCATGCATCCTCACAATCACTCTGTAACATTAGCCCATCAGGCATCCTCACAGTCAATAAGTAACATTAGCCCATCAGGCATTAATCATCGCTCAATCGGTACTGGCGCTCAATTTGCCCTTCAGGCCATTAATATACCGAGTTCTCGACCCAAAATAGTGTTTCATTTTCAAGAAATAGTTTCAAAATACTCTGAGTGTCAAAACAATTATCAAGAAAAGACTGAGTGAAAATCATAACATATCAAGTGAGGAAAAATAGTAAAAACAGCCCCCAAGGGGTAAACAGATCGGCACTAGGCCCCAAACATGGCTTACATCCCAAATCATATCAAAATGTATCAGTACCATTAAGCATATGCTTAAATATCAGTTTCGCAACTCAATAGTTTCCTAAACAGGGAATATATTTCCAAACTTCCAATCTTTGCATTCCAAAACCCGTGAAAGGGTGCATAGTCCGGGGTTTCATACCCTCAGGACCGGATTTCAAGACATTACTTACCTCCAAACCAGCCCGGATGCTATTCCGCAACACGCTTTCCTCTCGTATCAACTTCCGAAAACTTTGAATCTACCAAGTTCAGATTTTTATCATTAATATATGCTTAAGGAACAATTACCAGTTGAAAATATCAAAATTCACCCAAAAATCCGAAACCGGTCAAAACCCGACCCCCGGGCCCGTATCCCGAAACTCAGAAATTTTTACATAAAATCGGAGTCCGTTTGACCCCTCAAATCGACCCCTAAAGGTCTCTAATTCTCAAGCCCTACAACCCCATTTTTCCTACTATTTTCCATGGATTTACACTGGTTATATGCCCTATAATCACCCATAATCGAGTTTTAATGACTAGAACACTTACCTCTATGAAGAACAAGAATTTCCCTCTTCAAAATCGCCCCCAAGAGCTCTTTTCCGTACAACAATGGTGAAAAAGAGGGTTTAAGTCGCGGAAGGGTTTAATTAATTACGCCCAGTGATTTGTTCACCGCGATCGCAGACTCCCTATCGCGATCGTGTAGCACCATTCTCCAATCCCACGCGATTGCAACCCTCCTCACGTGATCGCGAAGACGAATCGACCTCGCCCCCACGCGCCTGCCATATCCCTACGCGATCGCAACACTCCTCACGTGATCGCACTGCTCCCCTGCTCAACCTCTGCGATCGCGAACACACCTATGCGATCGCAGAGAGTAAAATTCTGCCCCTCATGATTTGCACTACGCGATTGCGAATGCATCATTGCGATCGCGTACAAGGATACCAGCAACAGAACACCAGATTTTTCAGTAGGTTCCTAAGGCCTCAAATGCCCGTTAACCACCCGATATCAATCCCGGGCCCCTCGAGACCCCAACCAAACATACCAACACCTCACATATGATCATTCAAACCTATTTTCACTCTTAAAACACCGAAACTAACATCAAAACACCAAATTTACATTAGATTCAAGCCTAAGAACTTTGAAATTTCTAAAATTCGCCAACTATGCCGAAACCGACCAAAACACCTCTGATTTACCTGAAATTTTGCAGACACATCCATAATGGAATTACGAACCAGTTCCAATTGTCAGAACTCCATTCCGACCCGAATACCCTATTTTTTACTGCCTATCGAAAATCGCCAAAAACTAACTTACGCCAATTCAAGCCTAATTCTACACCGGACATCACGAAAGTATCCCGAACACATTCCTAAGTCCCAAATCACCTAACGAACTTATCCGAGCCGTAAAATCCGCATTCCGAGGTCATTTATCAATAAGTCAACTCTCAGTTGACTTTTTCCATTATAAGGCTATCTTTAATGACTAAGTTACTGAATTCTCATTTAACCATTCCGATTTCAAGCCTATCAACTCTATCGCATCAATAATAGAATGAACAATCTATAACAAGTTAATAAAAGTTCTTTAAATGCAGGTTTTTACGTAACGACAGGCCGGGTCGTTACATTCTCCCCCTTTTAAACATACGTTCGTCCTCGAACGGGTCTAGAAACATACCTGGAGTCTCAAACAAGTGAGGATATTTGCTCTGCATCTTCCTCTCAGTCTCCCAAGTAGCCTCCTCCACTGGCTGACCTCTCCAATGCACCTTTACTGAAGCTATCTCCTTTGACCTCAACTTTCTGATCTCGCGAGCCAAAATAGCCACTGGCTCTACCTCATAAGACATATCATTCTCAAGCTGAACTGTGCTGAAGTCTAACACATGAGAAGGGTCGCCAACATATCTTCTGAGCATCGACACATGAAATACCGGATGAACACTCGATAGACTAGGTGGGAAGGAAAGTTTATAAGCCACCTCTACAACCTTCTAAAACACCTCAAAAGGACCAATAAACCGTGGACTTAGTTTTCCTCTCTTTCCGAACCTCATAACACCCTTCACGGGTGATACCTTCAGTAGTAACTTATCACCTTCCATAAAAGATACATCCCGAACCCTCCGATCCGCATAACTCTTCTGCGTAGACTGCGCCGTGCGAAGTCACTTCTGAATCAACTTCACCTTCTCCAACGCATCCTAAATCAAATTTGTGCCAATAATTTAGCCTCACCAGGCTCGAACCAACCAACCGGAGATCTTCACCTCCTACCATATAAAGCCTCATACGGGGCCATCTGAATACTGGACTGGTAGCTGTTATTATATGCAAACTCCGCTAGCGGAAGAAAATGATCCCATGGACCACCAAAATCAATCACACAAGCCCGTAACATGTCCTCCAATATATGAATAGTCCGTTCCGAGTGGCCGTCTGTCTGAGGATGGAACGCAGTACTCAACTCTACATCTGTACCCATACCTCTCTGTACAGCTTTCCAGAACTGAGACGTGAACTGTGTGCCTCTGTCAGAAATGATAGAAAGGGGAACTCCATGTAATCGAACAATTTCCTTAATGTAAATACCAGCTAACCGCTCTGAAGTGTAAGAAGTGCAGACAGAAATGAAGTGTGCGGACTTGGTCAATGTATCCACAATGACCCAAATAGCATCCAAATCCTTCGAAGTCCATGGGAGCCCGACTACAAAGTCCATAGTAATCCGCTCCCACTTCCACTCGGGAATATCTAACCTTTGAAGCAGCCCGCCTGGTCTCTGGTGCTCGTACTTGACCTGCTGATAGTTAAGACACTGTGCTACATACTCTACAATATCTCTCTTGATCCGTCTCCACCAATAGTGCTGTCTCAAGTCCTAATACATCTTCGCGGCACCCGGATGAATAGAATACCGTGAGCTTTGAGCCTCTGCTAATATCATCTCCCGAATACCATCCACATTGGGCACGCAAATACGGCCCTGCATCCTCATAATTCCGCCATCATCGATAGTCACATCCCGACAATCACCCCGACGAACCCTATCCTAAAGAACTAACAAGTGGCGGTCATAATACTGTCATGCCTTAATCTGATCAATTAAAGAAGATCGGGAAGCCATGCTAGCTACCACTCGCGAAGTGTTTGACAAATCCAATCTCACCAACTGTCCCGCTAAAGCCTGAACATCAAGTGCTAACGGTCGCTCTGCTGCTGAAAGGTAAGCCAGGCTCCCCAAACTCTCGGCTCTGCGACTCAAGGCATCGGCCACCACATTGGCCTTCCCCGGATGATACAGAATAGTCAAGTCATAATCCTTGAGAAGCTCCAACCATCTCCTCTGTCGCAAATTCAAGTCTTTCTGCCTCAGCAGATATTGCAAGCTACGATGATCGGTGTAAATCTCACATTGTACTCCATACAAGTAATGCCGCCAAATCTTTAAGGAATGAACAATGGGAGCTAACTCAAGATCGTGCACTGTGTAATTTTTCTCGTGCACCTTCGGCTGTCTCGACGCGTAGGCAATCACCCTACCACCCTGCATCAACACTGCTCCCAACCCAACTCTAGAAGCATCACAATAAACCGTATATGAACCCGAACCAGTAGGCAACACTAACACCAGAGCTGTAGTCAATGCTGACTTGAGCTTCTGAAAGTTCTCCTCACATTCATCGGACCATCTGAATATAACACCCTTCTGTGTCAATCTAGTCAATGGTGAATCAATAGAAGAGAATCCTTCCACAAAGCGACGGTAGTAATCCGCCAAACCGAGGAAACTCTGAATCTCTGTAGCTGAAGACGGTCTGGGCCAACTATGCACCGCCTCAATCTTCTCCGAATCCACCCGAATAGCCTCACTAGACACCACATGCCCCAAGAAAGTCACTGAACCAAGCCAAAACTCAGACTTGGAGAATTTCGCATAAAAATTCTCCTCTCTTAATCTTTGCAACACAATCCTCAAGTGTTGAGCATGCTCTTCCTAGCTACTAATAAACCAGAATGTCATCAATGAACACAATAACGAAAGTATCAAGGTAGGGCTGAAACACACTATTCATCAATTGTATAAATGCTGCCGGGGCATTGGTCAGCCCAAATGACATAACCAGGATTTCATAGTGACCATATCTGGTCCTGAAAGCCGTCTTCGGAATGTCAGAAGCCCGAATCTTCAACTGGTTGTACCCTGACCTCAAGTCGATCTTAGAGAATACCTTAGCTCCCTGGAGCTGATCAAATAAGTCATCAATACGAGGCAAAGGATACCGATTCTTTACTGTAACCTTATTCAGCTGTCTATAATCAATGCACATTCGCATGGTGCTATCCTTCTTTTTAACAAACAACACCGGCGCACCCCAAGGCGACACACTAAGCCGAATAAACCCATTATCTAAGAGTTCCTGAAGCTGCTCTTTTAATTCTTTCAACTCTGCTGGTGCAATGCGGTAAGGTGGGATAAAAATAGGCGAAGTGTCGGCCACCAAGTCAATACCAAAATCAATATCCCTGTTAGCTGGCATGACTGGCAGGTCTGCAGGAAATACATCAGGAAAATCACGAACTACAGGAACATAATCAACAGGAGAAGCCTCACTACTAATATCCCTCACAAACGCAAGATAAGATTCACACCCTTTACCAACCATACGCTGAGCTTTTAAATAGGAAATCGCTCTATTAGGCACATGCTCTACAGACCCTCTCCACTCAACTCTCGGAATTCCGGGTATAGCTAGGGTCACGGTCTTAGCGTGACAGTCAATAATAGCACGACATGGGGATAACCAATCCATGCCTAGAATTACATCAAAATTTACCATACTTAGTAACATCAGGTCAACTCGGGTCTCCAGACCCCCAATAGATATAGACATGACCGATACACGCGGTCCACAACAATAGTATCACCCACTGGAGTCGAAACATGAACAGACGTACCCAAGGACTCACGAGGCATATTCAGAAAATGGGAAAAATAGGATGAGACATAAGAGTACGTGGAACCAGGGTAAAATAAAGCCAAAACATCAGTGTGACAAACTAAAATAGTACCTGTAACTATCGCATCAGATGCCATAGCATCAAGCCTAGCTGGAAGTGCATAAGTACATGCCTGGCCTCCACCTGCTTGACCTCCCCCTATAGGACGACCTCTAGCTGCCTGACCACCACCCCTAGCTGCCTGGGTAGGTGGTGAAGTGACTGGAGCTGATGCCGAAGGCTGAGCCCTCTGCTAGGATGAGCCACTAGAACGACGAGCGCAAAACCTCCACTCATGCCCGAACTCTCCACACTCGTAACAACCACCTGAAGTTGGGGGATCAAAATGAACGAGAACCTCTGCCGCCATTATAATCACCAGACGAACCACGTATAGAAGAAACCTGATAAGATGATGCTCGGGCGGAGCTCTGAGCTGGAAAATCACTAAAAGAGGAACACCCCTGGTGAAAATTTCGGGGACCCTGCCCTGATCATGCACTACTGTAAGCTGGGCGAGCTGGCTGTGGAGATCTAAATGAACGACCTCTGTTAGGCTGAAATTGCCCTCTGGGAGGAGTACCACTGAAATTACCTGATCCTCGAGGCCTCTTAGCCTCCCTCTCAACAGGCTCCTTCTTGCGAACTGACTCAATGTCTCGAGCTATATCAACAACCTGCTCAAATGTAGCTTCTGACACCCTCTCTTTGGTCATCAAAATCCTAAGTTGATACGTGAGACCATCCACAAATCTCCTGATACGCTCCCTGTCCGTGAGGACTAACTCTGAAGCATTTCTGGCCAGTTCAGAATACCTCATCTCATACTGGGTGACTGATAACTCTCCCTGGCGCAGCAGCTCAAACTACCTGCGCTGCTCCTCTGTTTGAGACTGAGGAACATATTTCTCCAGAAAAATAGTGGAGAACTGCTGCCAGGTAAGAGGAGCTGAACCAACCGGCCCACGCCTCTCGAATGATTCCCACCAAGTAAATGCAGCACCCTCAAACTGATAAGTAGCAAATGAAACTCCGTTGGTCTCCAAAATACCCACCGTTCGAAGCATTCTATGACATTTATCAAGAAAACCTTGGGCATCCTCAACCTCTGCACCACTAAAAGACGGAGGTATCAGTCTGCTGAACCTCTCCAACCTGCGCTGCTCATCCTCAGGCATAGCAACGACTTCAAAAGCCTAAGCTGGAGCTATTGGCTGATCTGGGGCTGCTTCTGGTGCCTGAATATCCCGTACCACTGGCTCAGGTGCCCGGGCAGCTGGAGTCTGGTTGCCTCCCCCGGCCTGAGCTGTATTGGCAGTAGTAGTCGCAGCAACTTCCTGAGCCAAACTGGAACACACCGTCAATGTCTGAGCCAAAGTCTCCTAGAGACCCGGGATCACAATAGGCACAGCAGGTGCCGGAGCCTGTCCTGCTGGGGCAACATTAACGGGAACCTGATCCTCGATAACTGGGGGATCCTCTGGTACTGCCCACGCTGCTGCTTGAGCTGGTCCCCTACCTCTACCACGGCCTCGACCTCTTATGGGTCCAGCTAGTGCCTGGTTACCCTGCTCGGTATTGCGTGTCCTCACCATCTGTGAGAGAATGAAACAACATAAATTTAGATTCAAGAATCAATAGACTGGCATGAAAGAGTTCAAGGAAATAGAGATGTTTCCTAACAGTCCTGCAGCCTCTCGATGATAAGTACATACGTCTCCGTACCGATCCGCAAGACTCTACTGAACCTGATCATGACCGTTGAGTCCTTTGTAACCCAGGGCTCTGATACCAACTTGTCACGACCCCAAATCCTAACAGCTCGTGATGGCGCCTATCGTGGAACTAGGATAGCCAACCAACACCTTACTACGCAATTACTTTTATTTTAACGGTTCACAATATAGCAAATAACATCAATCATAACAAAGAATTTAATTATATAAGTCTTACGCCCCCAATAATTAACTAACAACTCTAAACAACCTCCCAGAACTAGAGTCAATAGTCATGAGCATCTAACGGAAATAAAACTGACTCTGCCAAATACAATATATTTCAGAATCCAAAACTAGGACTAAGTAGGAGGGGAAGTGGAGAAGCTGTGGACGCTGGCAGCTACCTCGAATCCCGTGTACTGCTACTATCAACTGAACAACT
Source organism: Nicotiana knightiana (assembly GCA_005239525.1). Lineage (NCBI taxonomy): Eukaryota > Viridiplantae > Streptophyta > Magnoliopsida > Solanales > Solanaceae > Nicotiana > Nicotiana knightiana. The sequence continues at coordinate 75,704 of ML379870.1, read as the reverse complement.
ACTGCTGCGATCTAGTACCTGGATCTGTACACAAGGCACAAGGAGTAATTATGTGTACGCCTACTTATTAGTAATGAAAAGAAATCATAGTCTGAGAATATAAAGCATACAAGACAGGTACACAACTTCACAAAACCAGTAAACACCAAGTAACCATGTATTATTCATCAAATACATAAGTTCAAAATCAGTTTCGAGAAATCCTTTGAAACAAGTGTAAGATCAGTGTATCTCAGTAAAATTCTCAGTAAAAGCCAGTTTGAAAACGAAGTAAATCATAGTTCGAAAACTTTAGTAAAATCATCATAAATTTGCCCCTCGGGCCAAATCATTTCTTGTAACCATTGCCCATCAGGCATCCTCACCATCACTCTGTAACATTAGCCCATCAGGCATCCTCATAGTCACTCTGTAACATTAGCCCATCAGGCATCCTCAGAGTCACTCTGTAACATTAGCCCATCAGGCATTAATCATCGCTCAATCGGTACCGACGCTCACTGGGGGTGTTTACAGACTCCGAAGGGGCTCCTACAGCCCAAGCACAATATATCAAGCCGCCTCACGACATAAATCACTCGCAATATAGGACCGCAACCTCACTCATATCATAGCATCCTCACAATATAGGCCCGCAACCTCACTCAGTCAGACTCTCAATTTTCCCTTCAGGCCATAAATATACCGGATTCTCGACCCAAAACAGTGTTTCATTTTCAAGAAATAGTTTCAAAATATTATGAGTTTCAAAACAATTATCAAGAAAAGACTGAGTGAAAATCATAACATATCAAGTAAGGAAAAATAGTAAAAACAGCCCCCAAGGGGTAAATATATTGGCACTAGGCCCCAAACATGGCTTACAGCCCAAATCATATCAAAATATATCAATACCATTAAGCATAGGCTTAAAAGTTAGTTTCGCAACTCAATAGTTTCTTAAATAGGAAATATATTTCCAAAGTTCCAATCTTTGCAATCCAAAACCCGTGAAAGGTTGCATAGTATGGGGTTTCATACCCTCAGGACAGGATTTCAAGACATTACTTACCTCCAAACTAGCCCGGATGCTATTCCGCAACACACTTGCTTCTTGTATCAACTTCCGAAAGCTTTAAATCTACCAAGTTCAGATTTTTATCATTAATATATTCTTAAGGAACAATTACCAGTTGAAAATATCAAAATTCACCCAAAAATCTGAAACTGGTCAAAACCCGACCCCCGGGCCCGTGTCCCGAAACTCAGAAATTTTTACAGAAAAGTATTGTTTGTCCTCTCATGAGTCCGTACATATAAAGAACACCAAAATCGGAGTCCGTTTGACCCCTCAAATCGACCCCTAAAGGTCTCTAATTCTCAAGCCCTACAACCCCATTTTTCTACTGTTTTTCCATGGATTTACACTGGTTTTATGCCCTATAATCACCCATAATAGAGTTTTAATGACTAGAACACTTACCTCTATGAATAACAAGAATTTCCCTCTTCAAAATCGCCCCTAAGAGCTCTTTGCCGTACAACAATGGTGAAAAAGAGGGTTTAAGTCGCGGAAGGGTTTAATTAATTACGCCCAGTGATTTCTTCACCGCGATCGCGGACTCCCTGTCGCGATCGCGTAGCACCATTCTCCAACTCCACGCGATCGCAACTCTCCTCACGCGATCGCGAAGACCAATCGACCTCGCCCCCACACGCCTACCTTATCCTTACGCGATCGCAACACTCTTCACGCGATGGCACTGCTCCCCTGCTCAACCTCTGCGATCGCTAACACACCTATGCGATCGCAGAGTGTAAAATTTTTCCCCTCATGATTTTCGCTACGCGATCATGAATGCATCCCTACGATCGTGTACAAGGACACCAACAACAGAACACCAGATTTTTCAGTAGGTTCCTAAGGCCTCAAATACCCGTTAACCACCCGATATCAATCCCCCCCCCGGGGGTGCCAACCAAACATACCAACACCTCACATATGATCATTCAAACCTAGTTGCACTCTTAAAACACCGAAACTAACATCAAAACACCAAATTTACATTAGATTCAAGCCTAAGAACTTTGAAATTTTTAAAATTCGCCAACTACGCCGAAACCGACCAAAACACCTCCAATTTACCTGAAATTTTGCAGACACATACATAATGGAATTACGAACCCGTTCCAACTGTCGAAACTCCATTCCGACCCCGATACCCTATTTTCCACTGCCGACCGAAAATTGCCAAAAACTAACTTTCACCAATTCAAGCCTAATTCTATACCGGACATCACGAAAGTATCCCGAACACATTCGTAAGTTCCAAATCACCTAACTAAGTTATCCGAGCCATAAAATCCACATTCCGGGGTCATTTATCAATAAGTCAACTCTCAGTTGACTTTTCCTATTATAAGGCTATCTTTAAGGACTAAGTTACTGAATTCTCATTTAACCATTCCGATTTCAAGCCTATCAACGCTATCACATCAATAATAGAATGACCAATCTATAAGAAGTCAATAAAAGTTCTTTAAATGCAGGTTTTTACGTAACGACATGCCGGGTCGTTACAATATATACGAGGGCCAATAGTAGATGAGTTGGCATATCTCTTTTGCGAGCATTTGCACTTATCTTTTCTGACAATTGTTTTTTGCTTTTTCTCATGTTTTAAATGATAAGTTATCCCATCCTAGAGATTCAACCGTCTCTTCGTTTTTCATTCCGAAACGTCAACTTCTTTTAAGCCTTTTAATCACGGTTCTTTACCTTCCTCTTTGTCTATTCACATGTAAATTTCCTCTTTCTTATGTTTTACAACGCCTTTATCTCCTAATATTCCTCCCACTCGCTTGACCTAGAATTCTTGTTCATTTTTCTTGGAGAAGAAGAAGAATACGAAATCACTTAACGGATAAGTTTAACTACGGTCATTCAGAAAGGTCCTACTATTACAAATAGCACCATATCATTAATCAACTTGTGTGCGCAACCCGTATATTTTTCTGGAAAGCTTTTATGTGAAAAATCAAAAAATAATGTGAAATAGTACTTCAAAGCTCATTTAAGGTGACTTCGGTCAACGTTTTGAGCAAATGGACCCAGATCAGTGTTCTGGCGGTCCCGATGGGTCATCGTAATTTAGGACTTGGGCGTATTCTCGGAATCAAATTCGGAAGTCCCTAGCTCGAATTACCTCCATATAATGACCTGACCGATCAGTTTGAGCTCTAGCACGTTCTTCAGCGGTTTGAGGCCATGAGCAGCTTCACTTCAGGTATTATGACTTGTACGCATGATCGGAATTGAACTCCAGGAGTTTTGGAGTTGATTTGTAAAGAGAATTCTCGTTTCGGAAGCTTTAAGTTGGAAGAATTGACTAAGGTTGGGTCTTTGAGTAAACAACCTCGAAATTGGGATTTAAAGGTTCCAACAGGTTGTTATAATGATTTTGGACTTGGGCGTATGTCCGGATCGAGTTTTGGATAGCCCGGGAGCATTTCGGTGCCTATTGTGCAAGTTAGCCTTAGGAAGAATTTCATAAGTTTGGGTTGAAGTGCATTTCGGTGTTATCAATGTCCGTTTGGGATTCCAAGTTTGGTAATAGCTTCGTATGGTGATTCTGGTATTGACAGCGTGATAAAAAGTAAACTCGGAGGTCCGTAGGTCATTTTGGAGTTATTTGTCTAAAATTAGAAATTTGAAGGTTTTTGAGAAGTTTGACCATAAGTGGACTTTTTTGATATCGGGGCCGAATTCGGATTCCGGAAGTTGGAGTAGGTTTGTAATGTCGAACGTGACTTGTACGCGACATTTGAGGTCAATCGGACGTGATTTGATAGGTTTCGACATCAAATGTAGAAATTTGGAGTTCTAAAGTTTATTAAGCTTGAATTGGGGTGCGATTCATGATTTTGCTGTTGTTTGATGTGATATGAGGCCTCGAGCAAGTTTGTGTCATGTTTTGGGACAGTTTGGTGCGATTGGACGGGGTCACAGGGGCCTCGGGTGTGTTTCGGGGTGGCTTCGGATTTTTTCGAGCTGTTTTACAATAGCTGATGCTGGTGTCTGGTGTGGTTCTTGACGTTCGTTAAGAAGGATTTGGTTTCAGGGACTTTGTTCTTCGCAAAAATTTCTGTTGCGCAGGTCTAATTTCGGAGGCTCATAACTCACAATCTATATGGAATTTTGAGATGATGTAAAAACGAAAGTTGTAGATTATGTATCTAGTTTTTAGAAAGGTAAACCATTTAGCAATTGGATTTGTTTACAAGCATTATGACTGGTACACTACAGTCTGTCCGGGAAGATAAATAAGAAATTTGTACTGCCAGTGGCTGATTTTGGCAGCTTATGTCTCACAATATATAAGGAATTAGAAGATGACCAAAACATGAAAGTTTTACATCTTGGAGTATAGTTTTCATAACATTAAACCATTTGTAATTTGGAGTTTTGTGCAAAAACATTATGACCATTATACTAGAGGCTGTCTGAGAAGAGTTTGGAATGGCTTTTCAGGAATTTTTGTTCTTCGCGAATGAGGTGGGAGGCCCGAGAACACAAAGAAGAGTTGCGTGGCAGTTTATAAGTTTTTAAAAAATGGATTTAGCTTATTCCATCTCCTCAATGGGAGACAACCTAGGGGCGATTTTGGAGCTCCATCTTCATCATCTATGTCAAGGTAAGTGATTCCCACCTATTGCAAGTTACATACTTGGATTATATATATATTTTAACATAGAATTTCATGGAAAATTAGTAGAAATTTGGAGTTTTGGTAGAAACCTAAAAACTTGGTATGTTTGGATATTGACCACGAATTTGGGCATGGAATTAAGAATAAATTATATATTTGAGTTCGTGATGTTATGGGTAATGTTTATCTTCAAAAAATTTCGGAACCCGGACACGTGGGCCTGAGGGTGATTTTTTTATCGACTATTCGATCGTGGTTAGAAGTTGTTATAAATTTGATTATGATGAGTATTTGAGTATATATTTATGGGTTTGCACAATTATTGGCTAGTTTTGGGGGTGTTGTGCATCAATTTGAGTCATCGGAAGGGCTTGGAAGCCGGTTATGGAACTTCGGAGCGAGGTAAGTCTCCTTTCTAACCTTGTAAGAGAGAATTGTCCCCATAGGTGAAATAATTAATTATGTGCTACTATTTGTGGGGCTACATACGCGTGAGGAGAGGAGAATCCGTGCGTAGCTACTATTATGCTTATGTCCGGGTAGTCTAGGACCCAAAAGCATGCTTTACGTGCCGTACTTGTAGTTTTACTGATAAATTTAAAATGCTTAAATCATATCAAAGTTGGAAAATGAATTTCTAAAAATATTAAACACCATCTTCTTGACCATTAAAAGAGAAATTGTCATTTCCTTGGGAAATTGTTTTCCTGATGAATTCTAGATTGACTGTATGACTGTGTGTATCTATGAGTACCTGCATCGCATGTATGATTCGCGAGCGGGGTAATAGATGCATCTGAATTGTTGGATCGGTGTAACGACTAGGACGGTCATTTTGAGAGTTAGCGCCCTGATCCCCTAATAACTACCTTCCCCATGTTTATTTCTGCTCTTGGGACTTGTCGGAATGATTAGTCGTGAATTTCTGAGAGTTTTGGACACATAGTCCCTATATATAAGTTTAAGCTTTATAAATTGGACCGTAGTTGTAAATGTGGGAAAACGGGTCTGGAATGGGATTCCATCGACTCCGTTAGCTCCGTGGGTGATTTTGGAGTTAGGAGCGTGTCCGAAATGGGGTTTTGAGGTATGTAGTAGTTTTAGGAATTAATTGGTGAAAGTTAGAATTTCGGCGATTTCGGCCGATAGGTGAAATTTTGATATCGGGCTCGGAATGGAATTCCGAGTGTGGCTGTAGGTCCGTAGTGTCATTTATGACCTATGTGTAAAATTTGAGGTCATTCGGACTAGTTTTGATGTGTTTCGGCATCGGTTGTAGATTTTGGAAATTTCATAAGTTCTTAGGCTTGAATCCATGCATAATTGATGATTTTGATGTTATGTGATGTGTTTTGAAGGCTCGACTAAGTTTGGATAAGGTATTAGGATGTTTCAGATGCTCAACAGGATGGTTTTTTAACATATAACTAGCTGAAGCATTGCTGGTGCTGGTGTTTCACACCTGCGGAAGGGGAGCCGCAGGTGCAGACACGCAGGTGCGGAGGGGGCCATCGCAGATGCAGAATTGGCCTGGGTCAGCCTGGCTCGCAGGTGCGGCAAGAGTTTCGCAGATGCGGCCTAGTGACCGCAGGTGTGGTTCCAGCCCACTTAAGGTCTTTTCGCACCTGCGATATAGTGCGGGATTGCTGGGCAGTTTATACCAAATTTGAGGGATTGAAATTCATATCTTCTAAAAATGATTTGGAGCTCGGGATTAGGTGATTTTGAGTGGGTTTTGAGGAGAAGATTCATAGGTAACAATTCCTAACCTTATTTCACTTGTATATCATTAATATATAGCAATTTCTTCCATGCAATCAATGAATTCGGGTGAAAAATAATAAAAATGGGAGGAAGGCTCCCCAAATTGAAATCCAAGGTTTTAATGAGAATTTGATGTCAGTTTTCGATGATTCTTGTTCGAGTGAGTTCGCGAGTGAATGGGTGTTCTAACTTGGTAACTTTCACTCATTTTCGAGACGTGGGCCCGGGGGACTTGTTTTTGGCAATTTTCCTAATTTCGCGTATTAGCCTTGAAATAATTAGCTAGATCGATTTCTTACAATGATATTTACATTATGAAATTGAATTGAAAATATTTGGGCCATTCGGAGTCAGGTATGGTTATGAGTTGAGTAGAGCAGTCGAGGTAATTAGCTTGCCTGACTCTGTGTTGGGGACTTCCCCATAGGTTGTTTTGATACTATTTGTTGTATGGGCGCCGTGTACGTGAGGTGACGAGTACGTGCATAGGCCATTGTTGCTAAAATTCCATTTTTCTTTCCATGCTATAAAACATTTCACTCTTATTTCACTGTTTAATGTTCAAATTGTGTACTTCAGATTAGGAAGGAGCATGTCTCCATGTTTTACCTGAATTTCCTATTTGATAGTGTGTGCACCATGTTTAGTTAGTCCTATCCTTGTGACCTTTCTCCTGAACTGTTTAAATAAATCTTATCCGGCATTCATTCGCATTCATATTTGAATTGGGACTACGGACGTGATCCGAGAGCTTTCCCCCTGTATTGCATATTTAAATTGGGACTACGGACGTATTCCAAGATCTTTCCCTCTCTATTGCATATTTAAATTGGGACTACGAACGTATTCCGGGAGCTTTCCCCCTGTATTGCGTATTTAAATTGGGACTACAGACGTATTCTGGGAGCTTTCCCCCCTGTACTGCATAATCATTTGGAACTATGGGACGATATCCCGGGAGATTCCATATATCATGTTGAGCCGAGGATTTTCTTACTGTAAACTTATATTATTTTTCTTAAACGGTTTACTGTAGACATTACCTATCTTTTGAACTATTTTGAACTGACTTATTTAGAAATCCAGTAGAGCCTTAACCTGACCTTGTCACTAATTGACCGGGGTTAGGCTTGGCATTTACTGGGTACCAAATGTGGTGTAATCATGCCCTTTCCTGCACATGTTTTTCTTGTGCAGATCAAGGTACGAGCTATCAGCCTCGTGGTTAGTCGCATCCATTGATTCCCGTAGACTGTAAGGTATTTCTGCCGCGTTTGTAGAATCCTCCGAGTCTCCTTCCATTCTATCATGTAGAGATGTTCTTATGTACTTTTCTAGCTTCTGCTTAGAGCTTCAGTAGTGTTAGAAGCTTGTGGCTGTTGTGATATTCCGGGTTTTTGGGAAGTTGTATTTTGTACGTTCCGAGTGGAGATGTTTCATTTGTTGATTTACTTTATTCCATCTTTATTTTATTGTTTTTGTTTAATATCTTTTCCGCAGTTAGGCTCACCTAGTCTTTGAGACTAGGTGCCATCACGATGCATTTCAAAGGGTAAATCGGGTCATGACAAGCTGGTATCAGAGCGTCTAGGTTCATAGGAGTCACGAGTCACAAGTCACAAGCTGGTTTATTAGGGTCTCGCGGATCGGTACAGAGACGTCTATATCTATCTTCGGGAGGCTATGTAACTATTAAGAAACTCATATTTCTTTGATTTCCTTATCGTGCGAGTTATTGACATCAAAAATTCTAAAATTCCATTATATTCTTTCCCACAGATGGTGAGGACCCGTACTGGGAGGATCGACAACCAGGCACCTGAGCCCCCTGCTAGAGCCGCCAGAGGCCGGGGTCGGGGTAGAGGACGACCACGCGGTTCAGCCCAAGCACCGGCGAGGGCAGCGATAGAGGAGCCTATAGCAGCCCCAGCTGGAGAGCCGGCACATGAGGTCCCTATTGGTTCTCCAGCCTTACAGGAGAGTTTAGCTCAGTTCATGAGCATGTTCAGCACTCTAGCTCAGGCTGGACTATTTCCGATAGCTCCCGCTACATCTCAGCCCGGGGGAGGGGCACAGACTCCTGCAGCCCGCACTCCTGAGCAGAGGGGCCAGGTTGATTAGGCCTTGGAGTGTATTCCTATGCCCCAAGTGGCTCCGGTACATCATGGGACCAGGGTAGCTGCTTCTGAGGCAGAGCAACTCATACTTGAGAGGTACAAGAAGTACCAGCCACCTATTTTCAGCGGACTAGTTTCAGATGATGCCCTTGGTTTTCTTGAGGAGTGTCATCGTATTCTCCGCACTATGGGCATTGTGGAGACCAGTGGGATTTCTTTCATCGCTTTCCAGCTAAGGGGAGCGGCATATCAGTGGTGGTAGGACTATGAGCTGAGTAGTCCAGACGAGGCAGCCTCACTTACTTGGGCTCAGTTTTCAGAGATGTTTCTGCGAGAGTATGTCCCTCAGAGCCTCAGGGATACTTGGCACGCGGAGTTCGAGTAGTTGCGCCAGGGTTCTATGACTGTGTCGGAGTATGCAGTGCATTTTAGTGAGTTAGCTCAGCATGCACCAGCCTTGGTTTCCACAGTCAGAGAGCAGATCCTCCGCTTCATTGAGGGACTCCACCCTAGTATCCAGACCAGTATGGCCAGAGAGTTGGAGATGGATATCACTTACCAACAGGTAGTGAGTATTGCTAGAAGAGTACAGGGCATGTTCACCCGAGACCGAGAGGAGAGAGAGGCCAAGAGGTCTCTAGAGACTGGAAATATTTTAGGGGCTCGTGCACCAGCAACACGTTACGGAAGGGAATTTATGGGTCGCCCTGTTCATTCAGCCCTTCCAGCAGCCACCGGTGTTCTAGCTTCTCCTAGACCACATGAGTTCTATTATGCACCGCCAGTATCCAATGTGCCTCTAGTTGATGGCGTCTAACGTTGAACCCGCTAGACAAGCCAACATGTATAGTTAAACTAACGTGATAACAATTAATTAACAGAATAAGATAAAACGGTTCACAACTTAACAACGAAAATAAAAAAAGTTTCAAAACTAAGTAAAGACAACATAATACAACGTCGTAATATTTTCCCAAAACCTGGAGTCACAAACTCACGAACTGTCTATAGGAGTGCTAAATACAAAGTCTGAAAAGAAATACATGATTGTCTCTGAAAGTTAGAGGAAAACCAAGACAAAAATGAAGAAGTAAGGATAGGAGAGACGCCAAGGCTCACGAAGGCCAGCGGGTATACCTTGAAGCCTCTAGGGTGAACTGAAGGAGACTCCCTCAACGCTGTCCACTGGGCCCGGGTGCGGGATGTGCACAACAATAAGATGTGTAGCATAGCATCAGTACAACCGATCCCATGTACTGAAGACGTGACAACAAGCGTTAACTTGTCATATTCTACTACATATATCGTGGAACAACAAAGCAAGAGATAAGCAATTACGTAGGGGAATACTGGAACAAACAAAAGACAATTTATTAGAAAATATGCTAATGAAACAAATATAATGCCAGAAATGTAATAAATGGCACGGCATCACCCTTCGTGCTTTTACTCTCTTCCTCACAATGCAATGTGCGATGTAAGATAACATGAATCATGGCACGGTATCACCCTTCGTGCTTTTACTCTCTTCCTCACAATGCAATGTATCATGTATGGTAATGTAATCATGGCACGACATCAACCTTCATGCTTCTAAATACATATCATGGCACGACATCACCCTTCGTGCTTTTACTCTCTTCCTCACAATGCAATGTATAATTTAATCAATGTAAATCATGGCACGACATCACCCTTTGTGCTTTTATTCTCTTCCTCAATATGCAATGTATAATATAATCAATGTAAATCATGGCACGACATCACCCTTCTTGCTTTTACTCTCTACCTCACTATGCAATGTATAATGTAGTCAATGTAAATCATGACACGACATCACCCTTCGTGATTTTACTCTCTTCCTCACTATGCAATGTATAAAGTAATCAATGTAAATCATGGCACGGCATCACCCTTCGTGCTTTACACTCTTCCTCACCAATGCAATGACAATTATCAAAATGGCAAGGAATGCAGCATAGTGGAATCACAAATCATGATCACCCGGCAAGGGAAAAATATCAGTCATTATCATAACAAATTGCCCGGCAAGGGTCTCAGCTATAACCAACCTTTTCAAGTATATCCTTTACAGTTGGGTCCTCAATAGGACCATTACATCACAAGTTCACCAACGAGGATTTTCAACAACAATCAACTTCCAAGTAGAGATAAATTCATAATACAATGGATATGGAAGTAAGGACAAGAATTTAATTAAAATGGACTCACGGGCATGCTGGACAGACAATACATAGGTACTCGTCACTTCACCTATGCATTGGACATGGAAAACACTTAGCACACAACATAAAATACCTATTCCCTCACCAAAGTTAGGCAAGACACTTACCTCTGGTTCAAAAATAGCAATCAAGCCTCTAACACCGCCTTTCCTTTTGAATTCAACTCCGGAACAACAATATCTAGGCATAATTAACTTATTAACATCAATAATGACTCATTAATACAATCCCATAGCGTATATATACAATTCCTAGCATTCTTCCAAAAATACCAAAATCCGACCCCGGGCCCGCTCGGTCCAAACACGAGGCTCGGACCAAAACCCGATCACCCATACCTCCACGAGTTCAAATATATGATTTGTTTTGAAATCCGACCCCAAATTGAGGCTGAATTCCCCAAAGTTCCTAAAAACCTAACTCTACCCAAAACCCCTAATTTCTACCTTGATTTTAGGCCTAGATTCTAGTGATTGATGAAGACAAATGGAGTTGGAATCACTTACCTATGAAGCTATGGTGATGGAAGTCTTCAGAATCGCCTAAAGGGGAGTGGGGAAGAAGAAGATGGTGCAAGGGAGGTGAAATCCCGTAATGAAGTTTGTTTTTGGATTTGAAAAAAATAACTAGGCGATTTTTCTTCACTGCGTTCGCGGAGGCTTAACTTACCAGACCTGTGCGTTCGCGGTTGAGGGGCCGCGTTCGCACAGGGTTATTAATACCTAGCTCCCAAGTCTCCCCCTAAGCCTATGCATTCGCACCAAGCTCCCCGCGTTCGCACAATGTAACCCCAGCTACCCCTACGCGTTTGCACCTAGCATGGTGCGTTCACACTGCTTTGCCTAAAACACCCTCCATGTCCGCATCCTAAGTGGTGCGTTCTCACAGAAGCTTTTACCCAGATCCCTCAGACCCCACATTTACTGTATGTGTTCACACCCCCTTGAGTGCGTTCGCATAGAGTTGAGTACCTGGACACCAGAGAATGACCAAAACACCAGATTTTTGACCCTTTACCCACCCCGTTAGCTACCCAAAACTCACCTGAGCCCTCGGGTCTCCAAACCAAAAACACGCACGACTCCCAAATCATCCTACGAACTTATTCAAGCATTTGAATCATCAAAATATCATCAAAAACAAGGAATTAAACCTCAAATCTCCTAGAATTTTCTCCAAAACTTCATAAGGCTTAATTATTTCGATTTTGATCCGAAACTCGTCATTTCAAGTCCGCACCAAATTACCCATATAACTTTCATAACATATATTCAACCTGTTTCGGGCTCCGGAACCATAATACGGGCTCGGTAACACAGTTTCCACATTAATTATCATTTTCAAAAGTCTTTATTATTTTCAGAAAAGAATTTTCTTAGAAATTCATTTCTCGGGCTTGGGACCTCGGAATTCGATTCCGGGCATACGCCCAAGTCCCATATTTTTCTACGGACCCTCCAGGACCGTCAATCACAGGTCCGAGTTCGTTTACCAAATATGTTGACCAAAGTCAACTTTAGTCAATTAATCATTATGAAATAAACTTTTCATCAAGTTTTCACATAAAAGCTTCCCGACTACACGCCCGGGCTACGCATGCATATCGAGATGAGATTAACGGTGGCTTTCGGGGCCTAGGATAACAGTTTCTGCTAAATTACACAAGATGACCTTTTGGGTCATCACAATCTCGACCTCTAAAACAACTGTTCGTCCTCGCACGGACATAGAAAAGTACCTGAATCGGGGAAAAGGTGGGGATAACGGCTCCGCATATCGGGCTCGGACTCCCAAGTAGCTTCCTCAACAGGCTGACCTCTCCACTGAACACGAACCGAAGGATAACTCTTCGATCTCAACTGACAAACCTTCCTGGCTAATATAGCTACTGGCTCCTCCTAATAAGACAAATCCTGGTCTAACCGGACACCGCTGAAGTCAAGAACATGAGACGAATCCACAATATACCTCCGGAGCATAGATACATGAAATACTAGATGCACGGATGATAAATGCTGTGGCAAGGCAAGCCTGTAGGCCACCTCTCCTACCTTTTCCAAAATCTCAAATTGCCCCATGTACCTAGGGTTCAGCTTGCCCTTCTTTTCGAATCTCATCACGCCCTTCATGGGCGACACCCGAAGAAATACACGGTCGCCTATGATAAATGCCAAATCTTGAACTCTGCGATCCGCATAACTCTTCTGCCTGGACTGCGCTGTACGAAGTCTATCTTGAATGATCTTCACCTTGTTCAAGGCATCCTGGATTAACTCAGAACCCAACAATCTAGCCTCTCCCGACTCAAACCATCTGACTGGAGACCGACACTGTCTACCATACAATGCCTCATACGGAGCCATCTGAATGCTCGACTGATAGCTGTTGTTGTAGGAAAACTCAACTAAAGGCAAGAACAGGTCTCATGAACCACCAAAGTCAATAACACAAGCTTGCAACATATCCTCAAAAATTTGAATAGTGCGCTTGGACTGCACGTCCACCTGAGCATGAAATGCTATGCTCAAATCGATCCGGAGGCCCAACTCTCACTGAAATACGAAACTGATACTGGAATGAAATGCGCTGACTTGGTCAGCCTATCCACAACGACCCATACTGCGTCAAACATCCTCTGAGTCCGTGGGAGTCCAACTACAAAGTCCATGGTGATACGCTCCCACTCCCACTCGGGAAGCTGAATTTGCTGCATCAAACCACCGAGTCTCTGGTGCTCGTACTTAACCTGCTGACAGTTCAAGCACCGAGATACATAAGCTACAATATCGTTCTTCATCCTCCACCACCAATAGTGGTGCCGCATGTCTTGGTACATCTTTGCGGCGCCCAGATGAATAGAATACGGGGAACTATGGGCCTTCTGAATTATCAACTCACGAGTACCCTCCACATCAGATACGCAAGTCTGACCCTGTATCCTCAAAACTCCCTCAGCATCAACCGTAACCTGCTTGGCATTTTCGTGCCTGACTCTATCTCTAAGAACACATAAGTGGAGATCATCATACTGCCTTGACTGAATACGGTGATATAAGGAAGAACGGGCTACGGTATGGGCCAAAACACTGCCAGTCTTAGAAACTCCAATCTTATAAATCGGTTGGCTAACGCCTGAACATCCAAAGTAAGAGGTCGCTCTCCGACTGATAAATAGGCAAGACTAGCCATACTAGCTGACTTCCATCTCAGAGCATCGGCCACCACATTGGTCTTCCCCGGATGATAAAGAATGGTAATATCATAATCCTTCAGCAATTCTAACCATCTTCTCTGTCTCATATTCAAATACTTCTGTTTAAACAAATACTACAAGCTCTTATGATCTGTGAACACCTCACATGGCACACCATACAAGTAATGCCTCCAAATCTTCAATGCATGTACAATAGCTGCTAACTCCAAGTCATGAATTGGATAGATCTTCTCATGAACATTCAACTAACGAGAAACATAGGCTATAACCTGGCCATCCTGCATCAACACTGCACCAAGCCTAACCCATGAAGCATCAAAATACACAGTATACGATCCTGAACCTGTGGGCAAAATCAACACTAGTGCCGTGGTTAAGGCTGTGTTGAGCTTCTGAAAGCTCGCCTCACACTCATCAGACCACATTAACTGAGCACTCTTCTGAGTCAACCTGGTCATCGCTGCAATGGATGAAAATCCCTCCACAAACCGGTGATAATAACCCGCTAAGCCCAAGAAACTCCAGATCTCTATAGCTGAGGTGGGTCTAGGCCAATATCTGACTGCTGAAATCTTCTTGGGATCTACTTGAACACCCTCTAACGATACCACATGGCCTAGAAAGGCAACTGAACTCAACCAGAACTCACACTTGGAAAATTTGGCATACAACCGACTATCCCTCAGAGTCTGGAGGATGACTCTAAGGTGCTGCTCATTCTCCTATAGGCTGTGAGAGTATAACAATATATCATCAACAAAAACAATCACAAATGAGTCCAGATAATTCCTGAACACTTGGTTCATCAGCTCCATAAAAATAGCTGGGGCATTTGTCAATCCAAATGACATCACCAAGAACTCTTAATGCCCAGAACGAGTGCGAAAGGCTGTCTTAGGGACATTAGACGCCCTAATCCTCAACCGATGGTACCCATATCTCAAATCAATCTTGGAGAACACTGTAGCACCCTGAAGCGGGTCTAATAAATTGTCAATCCTCGGCAAATGACACTTATTATTAATAGTAACCTTATTCAGCTGCTGGTAGTCAATACACATCCACATCGAGCCATCTTTCTTCTTGGCAAATAATACTGGAGCACCTCAAGGAGAGACACTAGGCCTAATGAAGCCTTTACCCAACAAATCCTGTAACTGCTCCTCCAATTCCTTCACAATACTGATATTGAGATACGATGCTTGAAGACCTCATAATTACCAAAAATACTTGCCTTATCTAACGCCACCTGGAGCGGGCACCTACCTTGTATGTTAAGGCTCCATAATTATAGCACGAATTTAGCAAATTATGCACAGATGGTTAATTAGTTTATTTATTTATTAATTGGTATTATTATTATTAGTCCTACTTTTATACATACGTCTTTAACAAGCATGACTTCCTACCAGTACTTATAGTAAAAAGAAACAAAATTTAATTCACAAGGGAGAATTTTAAACACAAGAATTTCCATCACAAGGATCTCATCCTTAAATAACTTCAACCGCAGCTCGAGGTTCGGTATAAATATACCAAATCATTTCAACACGCGAGGATCTCGTCCTCAATTCTGAATCACAAGTGATATGCATATCTCCAATCGAAACATTCCATTTCCTTCATTTAAATATTTTCTGTTAAGCAAAATTCAACACGTAATGGTAAACATAGTTAACCCCATAGAATTTCTCAATACAACTATTCACATAAGTATATTTTTGAGTTACGAAGCTCAACCAAAAGAGGAGCGTATTAGAAGAATTTTTTATTAGATAAGCATAACCGAATTAAGTTCAGAAAATCATCACTTTATAATAATTAGATATTGTCCTTTTAGTGAAATCATTTAATGTAACGACCTCGTCCATACCATAGAAAACATATCAACATACTAGGTCTCCACCTCTAGGAACCCAACCTCCACTCTCGACATTCCGACTCCTTTTTCCCTAGGTTGTCATGTAGTTGAGTTGTAGCTGCAGTGGGGCACGTAGCTTTAGTGCTTTGATGAAATATGACTCTCCCAAGTCTAGGGAAATTTCTATCACCAGCCGACATAAAGTATCAACATGTCCTGAGTTTTTCCGAAATTCCCAGCTTTATCTCTTGCAAAAAATTCCTCGCCTTGTGCATTCCAAACCAAAACTGATATGACACGCGACCTTGCAATCTATTCCTTGACAGTGGACTTCTCCCACGTGGCACGAAGTCATAGGTCACAATACCTGATAATTCACAATGTTAAACTTCAAAGCTCATATAAATCAACCCCGTTGTTTTACACTTATTCCCATGGTGTGGAATACTTCACGGAAGCGGTCAAGAAAATCATCTGGGTCTTCAAAAGATTACCACTGAAATGGAGTGGAACTTGTTTGGTAACTTGTCCAACCTCAATAAAGAGACTAGTGCATCCTGTAACTATGGAGTAGCTATAAATCCTTCCGGAATCTGAACTAGTCCAACATATACTGACTGAGCTAGAACCTCCGTATCTAGATCCATTCGAGACTTGTACAATAAGTGTTGATGCTCGAGCTTTAGACTGCGCTCTGCTTCTGTCTCTTCCCTTGATCGTAGCTGTCACTGGTGCTTCATCTATGGTTCAGTCGTAGACGCTTCGCGTGTTGTCGAGATTAGTTAGAGAACAAGAGTATGCAAGTTCAATCATTAATGATAGAATAAATTCCTAACTTTGCATCCTTTGGGGGATAAATACAGACGTCTCCGTACCGATCCCTCAGACTCTACCAAGTTGTCCGTGAGTTGTGAGACCTAAGCAACCTAGAGTTATGATACCATCTTGTCACGCCCCGAAATCCCACCATCGGGTCGTGATGGCGTCTAACGTTGAACCCGCTAGACAAGCCAACGTGTATAGTTAAACTAACGTGATAACATTTAATTAACAGAATAAGCTAAAATGGTTCACAACTTAACAACGGAAATAAATAAAGTTTCAAAACTAAGTAAAGACAACATAATACAACGTCGCAATATTTTCCCAAAACCTGGAGTTACAAACTCACGACCTGTCTATAGGAGTGCTAAATACAAAGTCTGAAAAGAAATACATGAATGCCTCTGAAAACTAGAAGAAAACTAAGACAAAAATGAAGAACTAAGGATAGGAGAGACTCCAAGGCGCACGAACGCCAGCGGGTATGCCTTGAAGCCTCTAGGGTGAACTAAAGGAGACTCCCTTAACGCTGTCCACTAGATCCGGGTGCGGATATGCAAAACAATAAGATGTGAAGTGTAGCATCAGTACGACCGACCCCATGTACTGAGTAAGTTCCGAGCCTAATGATCACGCTCAACTATATCTTATAGGAAGACTAAATGGGCACTGCAAATATAAATCGGGGTATTTCACCGCGAGTCGATCCCACAGGGAATCTACGTATCAACCAAGTCGTTAAAATACTCAGTTTTTACTTAATCAATTTGCTCAAGACTTTTGAATATAAATTGGTGATGTTTCACTATTCCTACTGACAATAATAATAACTAACGATTACTAATAGTATGTTGTCAATTATAATAAAGGTCTAATGCTATGGTTTCCCCCATTGGTGAAATTACTTCTCGGATACTTCATATAGCATAATTAGTTGTCTCTATAAATCATGAACACTCTATCTACCATAAATCTCTCTCAAGTAATTATGATAATTTACTAGACGCACTCTCTCAAGTTACGCTAGCTAGATTGCATTACAGTTCATTTAGATTGCACCCGAAATATAGTTATTTCTAATCCAACTGCTAAACCCTCGGT
Organism: Nicotiana knightiana; assembly: GCA_005239525.1. Classification (NCBI taxonomy): domain Eukaryota; kingdom Viridiplantae; phylum Streptophyta; class Magnoliopsida; order Solanales; family Solanaceae; genus Nicotiana; species Nicotiana knightiana. The sequence goes on along the minus strand of ML379870.1, from coordinate 57,891 downwards.
TATCACTTTCGTCTATACTCTAGGAGTGGTGTTGTTCAAACAATTACCTAAATATCCACACTCTCTCAAGTATATACCTAATAAATAGGCACAGCTAATTGATGGTCATTCAATTAACTACAACAAGAACGTAGTTGAACAAATAGAGATTAGCAACCAACCAAACTATATTAATATCATAATGAGTTTATCCCCCAACGGGTTCCACCAAAACCCTAGATTAATAAAATTAGCTACTCATGTCTATATTAATCAAATCCAAAAATATTTGCATAAATAAATTATAGAATAATGAAATAAGGAGGTAAAAATCAATGTTTCTGCTTTGCTAAGAAGTAATCCACATGCTTTTCTTCACCTTAATTGCATGAGAGTCTCAAAGTTGTGTTCTTGGGTCTATTTATATGTTTGGGATAAACCCTAACCGTGTAGGATACTTCTATTCAAACCGGGAAACACTTAAAATATTCAAAACTCGGATTTGGCCGGATCAGGGGCCAGGCGTTATTGGCCAAACACCTGGATAATGCCTGGCCAGGCCTAGCATTTGGGCACTGGTGCCTGGATAACGCCTGGCCTCACCAGGCTTTATAGCCCAAACGCCTAGCTTTACAGCTCAAACGCCCGGGTATAGCCGGCTTTACTCCTTTTTGACTTTTGAACGTATTTTCAACGTTTATGCATCCATTCAACTCGGCTTCCATTTCCAATTCACCTACACATAAAATAAACCCCATTAGGCACATACGAAGTGTATTTTTGTCATTAACTTACATCAAATGCAAGGCATATAACGTGTTAAACCATTAATTCTAGCCACACATCAACACCCCACACTTAAACATTTGCTCGCCCTCGAGCAATCACACTACACTCATGTACACAACTTATTAAGCAAATCCCTTAACATGTTATACCAAGAATATTTAAAACAGTTCAAGCACAAAGGTGTGACATCCTCGCCTCAATAGTCGACTTACATATACCATGATTTATTCATAATCCACTCACTACTCTAACTTAGAGGTCAACAACATTACCTTTCCTTCGTGAATCATGTGCCCTCACCAAATCAAAGAGTTAGTTCAACACACATTGAAATTTAAGAAACTTAGGAACTCAATATAGAAAGAATTTACTCACTCTCATAAATAACATTCATATGCCACAAAAGATGCACCATAGGCTTGCCCGTAGTGTACTACTCTACTAATCGAGCTCATTTGGTCTAGGATCAATTAGGACTTTATTTGTTTGTCATGTAGGCTTTGGGACGGGTATGATACATTTAGATATAAGAGTGACTAAACCCCCCTAAGCACTTTAATACACATACTTTAGCTTTTCAACCTCAAACTTTTATTAAACCAACTCCACCTTCACATCAATGTTAATACCGCATACTTCTTTAAGCGCAAATACATTAAGAGTCACAACTTGTCAAGGTATATATATATATATATATATGTTTTTCTTTCTACAACAATACAGCTATTTTTTTTCTAAGTGACTCTTACTTTTTCAAACAGTGCACCTTCCTCCTTGTTTCAATTGTTCCCCTCAAACACCAACCTACCACCCCACACTTTAACTTTTCCATATTTCATCCCGTATGCTTACGAGAGGTGACAAGGTTCAAATATATGACCCACATTTACTTGCTGCCCCGTCATGAGGACGTAGAGCACAAAAATCCTCTCTCGGCTGATTAAGGTGTCATGGTTGCACGGTAATATCCCTGCATTGATCAATTTAAGCCATACTTGTGTTTCAGCCTACATCTTTTTCTTGGGAAACCTTTTATGGCGTTTGGTGGATCTATCCCGAATCCAAGCAGCCCTGGAATCAACCCCACAAAGTGTGTGCCTCACCTCTTGATAATTAGGATGTCAGATGAATTGTTCAAGAGGCTCCACTGGAACATTTCGTGCACCTAGAAACTCACATATAGACTTGGCTGAAAAATCCACCAAGTGCCCACGAATTGGCACCAATTCTTCCTTGTCATTAGGATCAAATCCTGCATATAATTCCCGGACTAATTTGAGGTCGATGTTTCCATTGTGTTTGAACACATATCCCAGACCCAAATCATGGATGCTCCTCCATATTGTCGGGAATTTAGTTCTAAGACTCCCCTCCTTAATGGCCCCTTCAGGGTGGACATGCTTAGGCTTGCAACGTGCATACCATTTCCTGGAGTGTGCTGGTATGCTGTTGATACCATATTCCCATTGGCCACAACAGCTACTGCTTCCTCACCAGTAATGCTAGAAGTAGCATCTCCCTCTTTTCTTTTCTTTTGAGCTGGTTGGGGTTTTGATTTGGTTTTCGGTGGGGCCTAAGATGTGGCCTTTCCCTTGTCAGTGGCTCTTCTGGGTAGCATCGTTGGACCTACACAAATTATCAGTAATGGGTGGGTGTCACAAAGTATTTACTATCCATTTTCTCACTTTGCCAAGGTTACTCAGACTTCACCTTGGCGAGTTTATGACAATTGACACACATTGCTACCTATTGGCTTCTCGTGAGCCACTTTTCACTTAAAATTTCATGGAATTCAAGGTGCATTACACTAGTGGTGTGTTTCCCGGAGATTCAGGCTCCAAACGGGACATGTATTTCCATTGAGGAATTACATCGAGCACTTGGATGGCACAATTTCCATGGGAGCTCTTATGTAATTGAGGGACTGCCTCATGCACCCAAATCTATTTGGGGTTCTATAATACCACTTAGCTTCACAATTTCAGCCCATTCCTAAAGGGTTTTGGGAATTTGGGTTCATAACACCATACAACATGACCAAGAACTTCATAAACCCATAAAAATTCACCATGAAATCAAAGATACACCTTTCATATGTGCAAATTGGAGTTAATAAAGGATAGGACTAGAATCATACCTCAAAGATTGATGAGTGTTAGCCGGATGAAGTGCACCGCGAAATTTAAGCTGTGGAGATCTTGTGTGTGCTGTGGGTGTTGATGATGGGAGGTAGTGAAGATGTGTGTGTCAATCTATGTGTTTTGGTGTGAGTATGAGCGACAATCCGTGTAGAGAAGGCACGATTGTAGCGAAGATTTGTGCTTGGGGGTTGAAACTTGCTTGAGAGAGAGTTGGGAGATGTAAAAATAAGAAAAGGGGACTTACCTGGTGTTAGTAGTGCGTTTTAATCAAAAATCCCGGGCATCTGGCGTTAGCGAGCCGTTTTAGCCTTAAAGCCAACTGCTCCCTAGAGATAGCCAGGCGTTTCACCCCTAACACCAGAGGCCCCCTGGCGTTAGCCAGGCGTTTGGGGCTTAACACCTGGGGTCTCTTGGCTTTTGCTGGGTGTTTGAGGCTTAAGGCCTGCTTGACCCCGGCTATGTCCCCACCTTCCGTCATGCTAAAATACTCTTCCTTTCACCCGAATGCACTTGCAAGCTCGTTAGTACCTATAATTACACGAAATACTTCTAGCTACACTAAGAGTTAACTACGCATTGGGTTGCCTCCCAACAAGAGCCTTATTTAATGTCGTGGCATGATGATTACAACAAATCAATAGGTTGCCTCCTATGAAGTGCCTGATTTAACGTCGCAGTACGACGCAACATAAACACCATTTAAGGATCGTTTAGTGCTTTCAAATGCTTTTCCTCTAAACTCTTCTAACTGGTGTAATTTTGTGACTCGATTTTCTCCAGCAGTATCGAAATCCAGATTCAACTGCTTCAATTCCCACTAAACGCGATGTTCTAATTCCACGTGCAGGTGACAGGCCTTACCAAATACTAACTTGTATGGAGACATACCGATTGGTGTTTTGAATGCGGTTCTGTAGGCCCATAGGGCATCATCAAGTTTCTTCGCCCAATCAGTTCTTGTGGCGTTAACTATTTTGGTTAGTACACTCTTTATTTCACGGTTGGAGGCCTCAACCTGCCCGTTAGTTTGGGGGTGATATGGGGTTGCTACCTTGTGACATACATCATATTTAGCAAGCAACTTTTCGAAGACACTATTGCAGAAATGAGTGCTTTCATCACTTATAATGGCCCTTGGGGTCCCAAAGTGGGTGAATATATTCTTCTTTAAGAACCCCACCACCACTCGTGCATCATTGGTGGGGAATGCTGCAAATTCTACCCATTTGGACATGTAATCTAAAACAACAAGTATATACTTATTGCCGTATGATCTGACAAAAGGACCCATGAAATCTATCCCCCAAACATCGAACACTTCTACCTCTTGTATCGGATTCATGGGCATCTCATGACGTCTGGATATGTTCCCCATCCTTTGGCATTCCTTCCAGCCCTTCACCCATTGATGGGAATCTCTGAACACAGTGGGCCAATAAAACCTGGCCTCCAACACTTTAGCTGCTATTCGAACTTCTCCGAAATGTCCTCCATAACAAGTTGCGTGACAAGCCTGCAAAATAGCAAATTGTTCTATATCGGTGACGCACCTCCGGATCATGTTATCAATGCAAATTTTAAACAAATATGGTTCATCCCAATAGTAGTTACAGCTATCACGATAAAATCTTTTCTTTTGCACAGAGGAGAGCTCATAAGGGTCAATGCCGCATGCTAGGTAATTAGCAATGTTTGCATACCATGGCACCTCTCCCACATTTGTGGCCAGCAACTGCTCATCTGGAAAGGTTTTCCAGAATATCCTCAGACTTAGGTTCCTTTTCAGCACCTTCAAGGCGTGATAAATGATCAGCGACTTGGTTCTCCTTTCCCTTACGGTCTCGAATCTCCAAGTCAAATTCTTGCAAAAGCAGCACCCAATGAATTAGGCGTGGCTTAGACTCTCTTTTCTCGACCAAGTACCCAATGGCTGCGTGATTAGTGTATACGATCACTTTTTACCCGATCAGGTAGGACCTGAATTTGTCAAATGCAAATACTACAGCTAACATTTCTTTTTCTGTTACCATGTAATTCAGCTGAGCTCCACTCAATGTCCTACTTGCGTAGTAAATTGGGTGCATTACCTTATCTTTTTGCTGGCCCAACACGGCTCCTACAGCATAGTCACTTGCGTCACACATGAGTTCGAACGGTTGCTCCCAGTCGAGGGAAACTATAATCGGTGCAGTGACTGGCTGCTTCTTTAGCTCCTCAAAAGCTACCCTGCAATCATCAGAAAACACAAATGGGATATCTTTTTATACTAACTTACAAAGAGGGTTGGCAATTTTTGAGAAGTCCTTGATGAATCACCGGTAGAATCCGGCATGTCCCAGGAAGCTACGAATAGCTTTGACTGACGTGGGTGGAGGGGGTTTTTCAATCACTTCTACCTCAGATTTGTCTACTTGAATACCTTTACTCGAGACCAAATGTACCAAGACGATTCCCTCTTGTAACATGAAGCGGCACTTCTCCCAATTCAGCACTAGGTTCGTCTCTATACACCTCTTTAGTACACGGTTTAAATTTGCTTGGCATTCATCAAACGAATTTCCCACCACTGAGAAATCGTCCATGACAACCTCCATAATATCCTCCATCATGTCTGTGAAAATGGACATCACGCAACGTTGGAATGTTGCAGGTGCATTACAGAGACCAAATGGCATCCTCTTGAAGGCAAATATCCCATATGGGCATGTGAAGGAGGTCTTTTCCCTATCCTCTGGGGCAATAGAAATTTGGTTGTACCCCAAATACCCGTCATGGAAACAAAAGTGAGACCTCCCTGCTAACCGGTCGAGCATCTGGTCAATGAAGGGAAGTGGGAAGTGATCTTTGCGGGTGGCAAGGTTCATCATTCTGTAATCCATGCATATTCTCCAACCTGTGACAGTTCTAGTGGATATCAACTCGTTTTTATCATTCCTTACTACTGTGATACCACCCTTTTTTGGTACACACTGTACTGGACTAACCCAGCTGCTGTCGGAGATGGGGAAAATGATTCCCACATTTAACCACTTTATAACGTCTTTATTTACCACTTCCTTCATATTTGGGTTCAACCGTCTTTGATGTTCCCTAGAAGGTCTGTATCCCTCTTCCAGGAGAATTTTGTGCATGCAATAGGCTGGGCTGATCTCTTTGATGTCTGCCATCGGCTGGTGGGCTGACCCATTTGATGTCTGCCATCGTCCAGCCAATGGCAGTCTTGCATTCAGAAAGTACCTGTAACAACTGTTGTTCCTGCACATCTATCAACCCAGATGAAATAATAACCGGTAATGTATAGTTAGGTGCAAGAAATGTATACCTAAGGTGCGATGGTAAAGACTTCAGCTCTAACTTGGATGGTAGTTCAACTGAGGGCTTGGCTGGTGGGCTCTCTCTCTTTTCCAAGTGTAATGGTTCAATTTCAAGAGCCCTCGACCATGTCCCTTTTCCTTCCAATGCTAATACCCATTCTGCTAGCTCCTCACCATTCATATCATGTAAGTTCATCAAACATGAAGCAAAAGGATCCCCAACAGTTAGGGCTGCATCATCTTCTTCCAGGATCACGTTCACGGCATCAATAAGAGAGCAGTTGGAAAACTCACTTGGTCGCCTCAAAGACTTTTGCACATTGAACGTGATTTCTTCATCAGTGAGCCTCATCTTAAGCTCATCAGTCTCACAATCGATGAGAAGATTATGGGAATTTCCTCATGTACTCGGCAGTCTAGGATCACAAAGTTAGCGGGGAACACAAATTTCCCCACTTGCACTAACACATCGTCCAGAATACCTGACGGTCTATTTACCGTCCTATCAGCAAGTTGCAGCAGCATGGAGGCGGGCCTGGCTCTACCAATCCCTAGTCTTTTATATATGACCAGCGGCATCAGATTAATGCTAGCTCCCAAGTCACATAGGGATTTGGCGAAAGTGAACTTGCCAATGGTACAAGGAATTGTAAAACTCCCTGGGTCAACCAACATTTCAGCAATAGGACGTGTCACCACCATACTACAAGTATGGGTAAGAGTGACAGTAGCTAGATCTTGGAAGTCATATTTTCTGGACATAAAGTCCTTCATCATTTTGGCATAGCCAGGCATTTCTTTCAATAAGCATCAATCAATGGGATATTTACCTGTATCTGCTTTAGCATGTCCAAGAATTTCTTATACTGCTCATCCTTCTGATATTTTGCTAGCCTTTGAGGGAATGGAACTGGTGCTCTCTTCTTTTCTGTTATCTGTTCTTTTTCCTTTTCCACCACCACCTCAACTGCTGGCTCTGTCATTTCCTCAAGTTCTTTCTCAGCTTCACCTTGATTATTAGATTCTCCTTCAGCTGGTTGCCCTATGCCCTTAGTCAATGGAGTCGAGTCATCAATTTCAATAGGCACCTGCACCAATGTTTTTGTCTGTCTATTTCATGCCTCCTTTCTTGTTCCAGTTCCAGGTCTCTGCCATTACGGAGAGTCACTGCCATTAACTGTTTTTGGCCCTGGTCCCTTGGATTCACCTGAGTATCAGTAGGTAAAGTTCGGTGAGGACGATTGTTAACTGCATTTGAAATCTGCACCAGCTGCATTACAATATTTTTAATAGCTGAATCATGGGCATCTACTTTTTCGCCAATCTTAGCATTTTACCTAATAACCTGCTGCATCATAGCTTCTAACCTAGAGAACCCATCTTCTTGCCTTCCCCCCTGTTGTTGCTGAGGAGGGTAGTATGATTGTTGCTGATTCTGATTGTTATAACCGTGCAGCCTCTGATATGGTGCTGCATTACCTTGTGGTCTCATGACACCCATATTTCCAATATTTTATTGTTGGTGAGGTGGTCTATATGGTTGAACTTGCTGACCCCAGTTCTACCCACCTTGTCTCTGGCGTTCATAATTTGACACATAATTCAAATTTTCTGGATAATGAGGGTGATCACATTCTGCATTCCAGTGGTTACCAAGTTGTTGACTAATGCAAGATGTGCATAAGCCCCCATTGGTTGTGTCTACGATGTGTACCTGATGCTTTTGTCCTGATTCCTCCACCTTCTTAGTTAGTATGCTCATCTTTGTTATCAAGGTGGCCACGTTCTCTGCAATAGTATTGGATGGATCGAATGGCACTGAGTGAACTACAGGTGTAATGGGTGCATTCCTGGTTGTCCATCCTGAATTCTATGCCATTTTATCAAGTAAGATCTGACTTTCTCTCCGCGTTTTGCTCAAGAATGCTCCACCAGCTGAAGCATCAACATTTGCTTTAACATTATCAGCCAGACCCATATAAAAATGTTGCCCCAACATCTGCTCTGGAATACCATGATGTGGACAGATAACCAGCATCCCCTTAAATCCTTCCCATGTCTCTTGCAATGTTTCAACTGGTTTCTGTCTGAAGCTCAAGATTTCATCAATTTGTTGAGCAGTCTTGTTAGGTGGATGAAATTTGTTCACGAATTGCTTAACTAACTCCTCCTATATGGTAATGGAATTGATGGGGAGTGAGTTTATCCAAGTCTGGGCAGCTCCAGTCACTAAGAATGGAAACAACAACAGTTTTATTGCCTCCTGGGTTACGTTTGGCTGCCTCTGTGTTTTGCAAATTGACAAAAAGCTTTTCAAATGCTGTTGGGGGTCTTCGATGTATGACCCTGAGAATAGTCCTTTATTTTGCAATAAGTGCAGCATATTATTTGTAATTTTGAAGGACTCGGCCTCTATCTGAGGGACTAGTATCGCAGTGGCCAAATTCTCAGTTGTGGGTTGTGCCCAGTCATATAAAGGAGCCTCTGCCCCTATTTGAGCGACTGGGTCTACCACATCATCCCCATTATTGTTCCTGTTGTTTGGAATTTCCATGTCGGGTTCAAGTTGTTCAATTGATGGTTGTTGTTTGCTTTTCCGGTTGGTCTGGTTTAGGGCCTTGAAAACTTTCTCGGGGTCTGATAAGGCTTCAACTACAGTACCAGTTCTCGATGAGTTTCTAGGCATGCACCTGCAACACGTTAGCAAAACATTAAACTTTCAATGTATAAATGAAAATTAGAAGAAAATTGACTATATTTCAGAATTTGGTATTTCTTCCAACTCGATTGAAAACACCGTTAATTCCCCGGCAACGATGCCAAAATTGGATCACGCTGAACTATGTCTTATAGGAAGACTATACGGGCGCTGCAAATATAAACTGGGGTATTTCGCCCTGAGTCGATCTCACAGGGAATCTACGTGTCAACCAAGTCGTTAGAATACTCAACTTTTACTTAATCAATTCTCTCAAGACTTCTGAATATAAATTGGTGATGTTTCACTATTCTNCGAAGTATCGTTATTTCTAATCCAACTTCTAAACCCTCGGTTATGACTTTCGTCTATATTCTAGGAGTGGTGTTGTTCAAACAATTACCTAAATATTCACTCTCTCTCAATTAGATACATAAAAAATAGGCACAACTAATTGATGGCCATTCAATTAACTACAACAAGAACGTAGTTGAACAAATAGAGATTAACAACCAACCAAACCATATTAATATCACAATGATTTTATCCCCCAACGGGTTCCACCAAAACCCTAGATTAAGAAAATTAGCTACTCATGTTTATAATAATCAAATCCAAAAATACTTGCATAAATAAATTACAGAGTAATGAAATAAGGAGGTAAAAATTAATGTTTCTGCTTTGCTGAGTAGTAATCCACAGACTTTTCTTCACTTTAATTGTCATGAGAGTTTCAAAGTTGTGTTCTTGGGTCTATTTATATGTTTGAGATAAAGTCTAACCGTGTAGGAGACTTCTATTCCAACCGGGAAACACTTAAAATCTTCAAAACTCAGATTTGACCGGATCAGGGGCCAGGCGTTACAGGCCAAACGCCTGGATTACGCCTAACCAGGCCTGGCGTTTGGGCTCTGGCACCTGGATAACGCATGGCCTCACCAGGCTTTATAGCCCATACGCCCAGGTATAGCCGGCTTCAATCCATTTTTACTTTTGAACGTATTTTCAACGTTTATGCATCCATTCGACTCGGCTTCCATTTTCAATTCACCTACACATGAAATAAAACCCATTAGGAACATACTAAGGGTATTTTTATCATTAACTTACATCAAATGCAAGGCATATAACGTGTTAAACCATTAATTCTAGCCACACATCACCTAACCTCGGCCGAAGAAGTGACGAGGCTAGACTTGACAACAAGCATTAACCTGTCATATTCTACAACATATATCGTGGAACAACAAAGCAAGAATTAAAAAATTACATAGGGGAATACTGGAACAGAAAAAAGACAATTATCAGAATATATGCTAATGAACAAATATAATGCCAGAAATGTAATAAATGGCACGACATCACCCTTCGTGCTTTACTATCTTCCTCACAATGCAATGGGCGATGTAAGATAACATGAATCATTTCACGAAATCACCCTTCGTGCTTTTACTCTCTTCCTCACAATTCAATGTATCATCTTTGGTAATGCAATCATGGCACGACATCAACCTTCGTGCTTTTAAATACAAATCATGGAACGACATCACCCTTTGTGCTTTTACTCTCTTCCTCACAATGCAATGTATAATGTAATCAATCTAAATCATGGCACATCATCACCCTTTGTGCTTTTACTCTCTTCCTCACAATGCAATGTATAATGTAATCAATCTAAATCATGGCACATCATCACCCTTTGTGCTTTTACTCTCTTCCTCACTATGTAATGTATAATGTAATCAATGTAAATCATGGCACGACATCACCCTTCATGCTTTTAATCTCTTCCTCACAATGCAATGTATCATGTATGGTAATGTAATCATGGCACAACATCAACCTTCGTGCTTTTAAATATAAATCATGGCATGGCATCACCCTCCGTGCTTTTACTCTCTTCCTCACTATGCAATGCATAATGTAGTCAATGTAAATCATGGCACAACATCACCCTTCGTGCTTTTACTCTCTTCCTCACTATGCAATGTATAATGTAATCAATGTAAATCATGGCACGACATCACCCTTTGTGCTTTTACTCTCTTCCTCACTATGCAATGTATAATGTAGTCAATGTAAATCATAGCATGACATCACCCTTTCGTGCTTTTACTCTCTTCCTCACTATGCAATGTATAATGTAATCAATGTAAATCCTGGCACGGCATCATCCTTCGTGCTTTACACTCTTCCTCACCAATGCAATGACAATTATCAAAATGGCAAGGAATGCAGCATAGTGGAATCACAAATCATGATCACCCGGCAAGGGGAAAATATCAGTCATTATCATAACAAATTGCCCGACAAGGGTCTCAGCTATAACCAAACTTTTCAAGTATATCCTTCACAGTTGGGTGCTCAATAGGACCATTACATCACAAGTTCACCAACAAGGATTTTCAACAACAATCAACTTCCAAGTAGAGATAAATTCATAATACAATTGATATGGAAGTAAGGACAAGAATTTCATCAAAAATGAACTCACGGGCATGCTGGGCACACAATGCATAGGTACTCGTCACCTCACCTATGCATTGGACATGGTAAACACTTAGCACACATCATACGATACCTATTCCCTCACCAAAGTTAGGCAAGACACTTACCTCGGGTCAAAAAATAGCAATCAAGCATCTAACACCGCCTTTCCTTTTGAATTCAACTCCGAAACAACAATATCTAGACATAATTAACATATTAACATCAATTATGACTCACTAATACTATACCATAGCCTAAATATAAAATTCCTAGCATTCTTCCAAAAATACCAAAATCTGACCCCGGGCCCGCTCAGTTCAAACACGAGGCTCGGACCAAAACCCGATCACCCATACCCCAACAAGTTCAAATATATGATTTGTTTTGAAATATGACCCCAAATTGAGGTTGAATTCCCCAAAGTTCCCAAAAACCTAACTCTACCCAAAATCCCTAATTTCTACCTTGAATTTAAGATTTTAGACCTAGATTCAAGTGATTAATGAAGACAAATGGAAGAAAATAGAGTTGGAATCACTTACCTATGAAGCTATGGTGATGGAAGTCTTCAAAATCACCTAAGGGGGAGTGGGGAAGAAGAAGATGTGGAAGGGAGGTGAAATCCCGTAATGAAGTATGTTTTTGGCTTTAAAAAAAATAACTGGGCGATCACTCAGACCCCACATTTACTGTATGCGTTCACACCCCCTTGAGTGCGTTCGCATAGAGTTAAGTACCTGGACACCAGAAAATGAACAAAACACCAGATTTTTGACCCTTTACACACCCCATTAGCTACCTGAAACTCACCCGAGCCCTCGGGTCTCCAAACCAAAAACACACACGACTCCCAAATCATCCTACGGACTTATTCAAGCATTTAAATCACTAAAATATCATCAAAAACAAGGAATTAAACCTCAAATCTCCTAGAATTTTCTCCAAAATCTTCGTAAGGCTTAAGTATTCCGATTTTGAACCGAAACTCGTCATTTCAAGTCTGTTTTACACCAAATTATACTGATAACTCACATAACATATATTCAACCTGTTTCGGGCTCCGGAACCATAATACGGTCCCGGTAACACAATTTCCACATTAATAATCATTTTCAAAAGTCTTTATTATTTTTAAAAAACAATTTTCTTCACAAATTCATTTCTCGGGCTTGGCACCTCGGAATTCGATTCCAGGCATAGGCCCAAGTCCCATATTTTTCGAAGGACCCTTCGGGACCGTCAAATCACGGGTCCAGGCCCGTTTACCAAAAATGTTGACCAAAGTTAACTTTAATCAATTAATCATTATGAAATCAACTTTTCATCAAGTTTTCACATAAAAGCTTCCCGACTACACGCCCAGGATACACACACATATCGAGGTGAGATTAATGGAGGCTTCCGTGGCCTAGGAACACAGTTTCTACTAAATTACACAAGATGATCTTTTGGGTCATCACAATATACTATGCCCTTCCAGCCCGTTCCGAGATTGTTGCTTCAGACTCAGTCATCACAGGAATTGTCCTTGTTTGCCATAGGGATGCATCAGTATTATTTGAGGGAGGCTCTACATATTCATATGTTTCCTCTTATTTTGCTCCATATTTGGGGATATCTCGGGATTCTATGAGTTCCTTTTTTATGTATCTACTCCTGTGGGAGACTCTCTAGTTGTGGACCGCGTATATCAGTCTTGTTTGATTATTCTTGGTGGTTTTGAGACCAGGGTTGATTTATTACTACTCAGCATGGTAGATTTTGATGTTATCTTGGGCATGGACTGGTTGTCGCTCCTTTAATGTATTCTTGATTGTCACGCTAAGACAGTGACGCTGGCTATGCAAGGTTTGCTGAGACTAGAGTGGAGAGGTACCTTAGAGTATACTCCCCGGAGGGTTATTTCATTTCTTAAGGCTCAACGGATGTTTGAGAAGGGGTGTGATCCGTTTTTGGCCTATGTGGGAGATGTCAGTGTTGATACCCTTCCAGTTGAGTCAGTCCTAGTAGAGAGGGACTTTCCTGATGTATTCCCAGCTGATCTTCCGGGTATGCCGCCCGAAACAGATATTGACTTCGGAATTGATTTGTTGCCGGGGACTTAGCCCATTTCTATTCCTCCTTACCGTATGGCTCCTCTTGAGTTGAATGAGTTGAAGGAGCAGTTAAAAGAGTTTCTTGATAAGGGTTTCTTCAGACCCAGTGTATCACATTGGGGTGCTACGGAATTATTTGTGAAGAAAAATGATGGTTCTATGCGTATGTGTATTGATTATCGGCAGCTGAACAAGGTTACAGTGAAGAACATGTATTCTTTGCCTCACATTGATGATTTATTCGACCAGCTACAGGGTTATAGAGTATTCTCCAAGATTGACTTGCGTTCTGGCTATCATCAGCTGAAGATTCGGGAGTCAGACATCCCGAAGACTTCATTCAGGACCAGATATGGTCACTATGAGTTTCTTGTCATGTTATTTGGGCTGACCAATGCCCCAGCAGCCTTTATGCATTTGATGTACAGTGTGTTCCGGCCTTATCTTGATTCTTTCATCATTGTGTTTATTAACGACATCCTGGTGTATTCCCGATCATGGGAAGATCATGAGCATCACTTGAGGACCGTGCTTCAGACTTGACTTAGAAGAGATTGTATGCAAAATTCTCCAAGTGTGAGTTCTGGCTTGATTCAGTGGCATTCCTGGGACACATAGTGTCTTGTGATGGGATCAAAGTAGATCCGGAAAAGGTGGAGGTGGTACAGAGTTGGCCTAGACCATCATCAGCTACAAAGATTTGCAGTTTCCTTGGTTTGGCAGGGTACTACCTTCGCTTTGTACAGGGATTTTCATCTATTGCAGCACCAATGACTAGGCTGGCCCAGAAGGGTGCTCCGTTCAGGTGGATCAAGGAGTGAGAGGAGAGATTTTAGAAGCTTAAGGCATCTTTGACTTTAGCCCCAATATCAGTGTTGCCTACAAGTTCAGGGTCCTACACTGTTTATTGTTATGCTTGGAGGATTGGCCTTGGAGTAATATTGATGTAGGACGGTAGGGTGATAGCCTACACGTCCAGGCAGCTGACGGTGCATGAGAAGAATTATCCTGTTCATGACCTCGAGTTAGCAGCTATTGTGCACTCCCTGAAGATCTGGTGTCATTATTTGTACGGTGTTCCATATGAGATTTTTACGGATCACCGGAGTTTGCAGCACTTGTTCTGGCAGAAGGACCTGAATTTGCACCAGCGAAGATGGTTGGAGTTTCTAAAGGACTATGACATCACTATATTATACCACCCAGGGAAGGCCAATGTGGTGGCCGACGCCTTGAGTCACCGGGGGGGAGAGTTTGGGGAGTTTGGCGTATCTTCCGGCAGTTGAGAGGCCCTTAGCCTTGGATATTTAGTCCTTATCCAGTCAATTCGTGAGATTAAATCTTTCAGAGCCTTACCGAGTTTTATCTTGTGTGGTGGATCGATATTCTCTTTATGACCGCATTCGAGAGCTCCAGTATGATGATCCCCACCTTCTGGTTCTTTAGGACAGGGTATGGCGAGGTGACGCTAGTGATGTGACTATAGGAGATGACGGTGTGATGAGGATGCAGGGTATGATCTGTGTGCCCAATGTGGATGGGCTTCAGGAGTTGATTCTTGAGGAGGCCCATAGCTCGAGGTATTCCATTCATCCGGGTACCGCGAAGATGTACCAGGATATGAGACAACACTATTGTTGGAGAAGGATGAAAAAGGATATAGTGGAGTTTGTGGCCAAGTGTCTCAACTGTCAGCAAGTCAAATATGAGGATTAGAGGCCAGGTGGGTTACTTCAGTAGATTGAGCTTCCAGAGTGGAAGTGGTAGCGTATCACCATGGACTTTGTGGTTGGACTTCCTCAAACTTTGAAAAGGTTCGATGCTATTTGGGTGATTGTTGACCGGCTGACCAAGTCAGCTCATTTCATTCCAGTGTTGACTACATACTTCTCCGAGAGGTTTGCAGAGGTTTATATCAGGGAGATTGTTCGCCTCCATGGTATTCCAGTAGCTATCATTTCAGACAGAGGTACACAATTCACTTTATGGTTCTGGAGAGCCGTTCAGCAGGAGCTACGCATCAGGGTAGAGTTGAGTACAACCTTTCACCCTCAGACGGACGGGCAGTCCGAGCGCACGATTCAATTTCTTGAGGATATGCTTCGTACCTGTGTAATGGATTTTGGGGGGTCATTGGACTCAAACTTGCCACTTGCAGAGTTTGTGTACAATAAGAGCTACCAGTCCATCATTCAGATTGTGCCAAATGAGGCCTTATATGGTAGACGGTGCCGGTCCCCAGTGGGATGGTTTGAGTCGGGCGAGGCCTGACTGTTGGGTACAGATTTGGTCCAGGATGCCCTGGACAAGGTAAAGGTAATTCAGGAGAGGTTTCGCACATCTCAGTTTAGGTAGAAGAGTTATACAAAACGAAAAGTTTGTGATTTGGCATTTATGGCTGGTGATCAGGTTTTTCTTCGGGTATCACCTATGAAGGGCGTCATGAGGTTCAGGAATAAGGGTAAGCTAAGTTCGAGATTTATTGGCCCTTTTGAGGTGTTGCGACATGTTAGGGAGGTTTATTATGAGCTACCCTTGCCTCCCAAACTAGCAGGAGTTCATCCGGTATTCCACGTCTCTATGCTCCGAAAGTATCACGGTGACTCAACTCATGTTTTGGATTTCAGTTCAATCTAGTTGGACAAGGATTTATCATATGTTGAGGAGCCAGTCGCTATATTGGATAGGCAGGTCAGAAAGCTCAGGTCGAAGAATATTGCATCAGTCAAGGTTTTGTGGAGGAGTTAGCCGGTCGAGGAGGAAACTTGGGAGACCGAGCAGGATATGCGCAGTCAGTACCCTCATCTTTTCACAGCTTCAGGTATGTCTCTAGATTTTGGGAGGAAGGTTCCCCAGATAGAAATCCGAGATTTTAATGAGATTTTGATGTCGTTTTTCATTGACTCTTGTTTGAGTGAGTTCGTGAGTAAATGTGTGTTCCAAATTTGTAACTTTCACTCATTTTTGAGACGTGGTCCCGGGGGACGTTTTGGGCAATTTTCCTAATTTCACGTATTACCCTTGAAATAATTAGCTAGGTTGATTTCTTACAATGATATTTACATTATGCAGGTGAATTGAATAGATTTGGCCAATTCGGAGTCGGATAGTCATGACAAGAGCGTGGTTTTGAGTTGAGTAGAGCAGTCGAGGTAAGTGGCTTGCCTAACTCTGTGTTGGGGACTTCTCCTTAGGTTGTTTTGATACTATTTGTTGTATGGGCACCGTGTACGTGAGGTGACGAGTACGTGCACGGGCCATTGTTGCTAAAATTCCATTTTTCCTTCCATGCAATAAATCATTTCACTCTTATTTCACTATTTAATGTGCTAATTGTGTAGTTTAGATTAGGAAGGAGCATGTCTACCTTTTTTACCTGAATTTCCTATTTGATACTATGTGCACCATGTTTAGTTAGTCCTATCCTTTGTCTTTCTTGTGACCTTTCTCCTAAACTGTTTAAATAAATATTATCCAACATTCATTCACATTCATATTTAAATTGGGACTACAGACCTGACCGGGGTTAGGCTTGGCACTTACTGGGTACCAAACTCATGTCCTTTCCTGGACATGTTTTTCGTGTGCAGATCCAGGTACGAGCTATCAGCCTCATGCCGCATCCACAGAATCCTCTGGGTCTCCTTCCATTCTATCATGTAGAGACGTTCTTATGTACTTTTCCAGTTTTTGTCTAGAGCTTCAGTAGTGTTAGAAGCTTGTGACTGTTGTGATATTCTGGGTTTTTGGGAAGTTGTATTTTGTACGTGCCGAGTGGCGATGTTTCATTTCTAGATTTACTTTATTCCGTCATTATTTTATTGTTTTTATTTAATATCTTTTCCAAAATTAGGCTTACCTAGTCGTAGAGACTAGGTGCCGCCACGATGCCTTTCAGAGGGTAAATCGGGTCATGACAATCGAGTCGTACGATCTTGGCATTATTTTCGCATGCTATGTGCTTAGTACTTTCTTTGATATGAACTGCTTAAATTCCTTGAAATATAAATTGTTAACTGAAATGACGGAAACTAAAATTATATATATGAAAGAAATTGTCACTTCTTGTTGTTATCTGTTATTTAATCATGACATCCATGCTTAGCGTCACACTTAATTATATTATTTTGACCCCAGCAAGTGTCAAGTCAACCCCTCATCACTACTCTTTGGGGTTAGGCGGGATACTTACTGGGTACGCGTTGTTTTCGTACTCATAATACACTTGCTGTACAGGTACAATTTGGATTATGGCCTTGTAGGCGCAACGACGTGGTTGATACGGGGACTTAGGTGAGCTGCATTTTATGAGTCGATCCGCGGCCAGCAGAGTCTCCTTCTGAGTAGTTGTATCTTCCTTTCTGTCCAAATTTATATTCCGAACAATTGTTGTATTTTATTTTACTTCTTAGTAAAAGCTTCTGCACTTGTGACACCGGGTTCTGGGATGATTATGGGATGTTTATTACTGAAATTTGAAAACGTTAATATTATTCCTTAAATTTTGTTTGTTACTAGTTAAATTGAAGGAGGTTTATGTTTTCAGAAGCACTAAATTGAGAAATTTAATTTACTATTTAGTGTTGGCTTACCTAACAGTATTATCCGGCGCCATCACGACGTTTTATAGGATATTGGGTCGTGACACGCCATCTCACGAAAACTAAAACTCTAAAGGTTAAAGATTTCCAAAGATTGATCGTAAATTTGACTTTGTCGATTTCTGACTCGGATTGAGATTCTGAGAGTTAAACTAGCTCCGTTATGTCATTTGGGACCTACATGAAAAATTTGAGGTTATTCTGGATTGATTTGACATGTTTTGGCGCGAGTTATAAATAAAATATTTCATAAACTGATAAGTCAGAATCAAGTTGTGATTTGTAGTTTTGACGTTGTTTGGTGTGATTTTAGACCTCGAGTAGGTTCACTTTATGTTACGGGACGGGTTGGTATAATTGGACGGGGTCCAGAGTGGCTCAGGTGAGTTTCAGACGAGTTTTAGACCATTTTTATCATCAATTGCAGGTCTGGTTCTGGTGCTTTGCACCTGCGACTTTTGGATCATAGGTGCGGCTCCGCTTCTGCAGGAAATGCATTGCTTTTTCGGCCATGAGGTTAGGGAAGAAGCTCTGCTTCTATGAAGCTAGGAGAGCATGTGCGATCCCCGCTTCTGCGGTGTCTTGATCACACATGCGATGAACCTCGCTTCTATGGCTTGTTTTGCGCTTCTGCGTAGTCGCAAATGCGACATGAGGATCCGTAGATGCAGTCCTTTGCCTGATAGCCTGGCATTGCAATTGCAAGCCTTGTCTCACATATGCGATCTCGTAGATGGGAACTTGAGTCCGCAGATGCAAAAATGCTAGACATAGTGCATAAATTCGGGAATTCAACATTTTTAGTTCATTTTTGAGTTTTAAGTCTCGGATTTGGACGATTTCAGAGAGGTTTTTCACAAGATTAAGCTGGGTGAATGTTCTTTATCCTAAATCGATTATATTTCATGAATCCATACTTATTTACATCATGAATCCGTGAATTTAATAGAAGACAATGAGATTTTTGTAAAATCTTCCAAAAATGTAAAATGAAGATTTGAAAGGCAATCCGATGTCTGAATTCGATCATTTTTTTATGGTTGAACTCATATCGGAACGGGTATTCAGAATTTGTGATTTTTCGTCGGGTTCCGAAAAGTGTGCCCCATGTTGATTTTTGGTTGAATTTTGCGACCATGACTTAAATTAAGTCTCTTTCGAAATGTGAATAATTTCTAAAGCTCAAATTGAATTGTTGGAATAAATTTCTAGGTTTGATTGATTTGGAGACTAATTTGAAAATAAAATCCGTGGTCGAGTGATCACTTGAATTGTGAAGCAAGGTAAGTGTCGTGGTTAACCTTGACTTGAGGGAATATGACCCTTGAACCATGTGTTATGTGAATTTCATGTGTAGCGACGTATAGACAAGATGCGTACATGTTAATGTAAGAGACCTGCCTTAGCCTCCTCACTGCTTCGTCGAGGTTAGACTCAGCACTTACAGAGTACATGGTGTTGGTTGTACTCATACTACACTCTACTCTTCTTGTGCAAATACCGGAGCTCCCCGCGGCTTATCGTAGTCTTGCTCGGATTCAGCTACATGAGTAGACTTGAGGTATAGCTGCACAGTGTCCGCAACACTGAAGTCCCCTTGTACTTTATCCTAGATGTGTATTTTCTTTCAAACAACTTTATTTTTATTCAAACCTTTATTTGTATTATTCTAGAAGCTCGTGCACTTGTGGTACAAGTTCTAGGATGGTATTTAGACATCGTTATTATATTGGTTTATTCACTTTAATTCAGACTTTATTCCAGTTATCTGGTTTCTTTACTATTATTGAAATGAATTGTTAAGAATGGCAAAAATTATTCTAACATTGGCTTCCTAGCAAGTAAAATGTTAGGCGCCATCATAGTCTCGAAGGTGGGAATCTCGGATCGTGACTTAACGACCCAGTCAGTCATTTTAAGAATTAACAACCCGATCCCCTATTTACCATTTTTCCCAAGTCTATTTATGTTATTGGAACCTATCAGTGCGTTGAGTGATGAAATCCGGGGTGATTTTAGACACATAGTCCATATATGTGGAATTTAGCTTTAGAAATCTGGCCGTAGCTAGACCTGTGTGAAGATGGATCCGAAATGGAATTATGTCGACTTCGTTAGCTCCGTTAGTTGATTTAGGGGTTAGGAGCGTACTCAGAATGTGTTTTCAAGGTCGGTTGTGGATATAGGCTTGAATTGGCGAAAGTTAGAAATTCGACAATTTCGGCAGATAGGTGAGATTTTTATATCGGACTCGAAATGGATTTCCGGAAGCGACACTAGGTCCATGATGTCGTTTATGACCTGTGTGAAAAATTTGAGGTCATTCGGATGAGTTTAGACACGTTTCGGCATCGGATGTGAATTCTAGAAATTTCCTAAGTTCTCAGGCTTGAATCTATGCTTATTTGATGATTTTGATGTTATGAGATATGTTTTTAAGGATCGACCAAGTTTCTAAGGGTCCTCATGGTTCGCGATCACGTACTGCTTTCTATGATCGCATAGAACGATTCTAGGCGCGTGTTACTTTACTCTCCGCGATCGCGACTCCTTGTCTGCGATCTCATAAGGCAAATTCCTTGGCAGAATATTAAAACCCCAAATCCGAGGGTTTATGCCATTTTCATAATTTTTTGAATTTGAGAGCTCGGGAAGGGCGATTTTTGAATACTTTTGCACATGGGTAACTTGGGTAAGTGATTTCTATCCCTTCTAGATCATATTCCACGATTCTAATCTTAAATTCAACCTTTAATTTCAAAAATTATGGGAAAAATGGGATGAACTTCATATATCGAATTATTGAGTTTCGATTGCGTATTTGACTTATGATTTGAGAGATTCTTATATGGTTAGGCTCGTGAGTGAAT
Organism: Nicotiana knightiana; assembly: GCA_005239525.1. NCBI lineage: Eukaryota > Viridiplantae > Streptophyta > Magnoliopsida > Solanales > Solanaceae > Nicotiana > Nicotiana knightiana. Next base: position 36,913 of record ML379870.1, on the reverse strand, counting down.
GGGTGTCCGAAAAATAAAAATTTTACTCGATTTCGAGACGTGGGCCCGGGGGACTTTTTGGGCGAATTTTCTAAATTCGCGTACTAGCTTATAAATAATTAGGTATCTTGTTCCCTTGAAGTGATATTTACACCGTGCAATCAATTTGAATAGATTTGGGCCACCCGGAGTCCGATACTCGTGGCAAGAGCTTGGTATTGAGTTGATTAGCGCAGTCCAGGTAAGTGGCTTGCCTAATTCTGTGTTAGGGATCTTCCCTTAGGCATTTTTATACTGATTTTGTTATGTGGACGTCGTGTACGTGAGGTGACGAGTGCGTACACGGGTCATTGTTGCTAAACTCCTATTTTTCTCCCATGAAAATGCTCATTTTCATTCTTATATTACTGTTTTCTATCTTAATTGAGTAGATAGCCTAAGTGTAAGCATGCCTACCTGTTCTGACTTGATTTTCCCCTTATTTGCTACTAGTCACATCATGCTTAGGCAGTTGTACTCTATTCTAACCCGTCGTTCTTCCTGGACTGTTTAGATGAGCCATAATTGACTTACTTCTTCTTTGCATATTTAAATTGGGACTACAGACCGAGATCCGGGAGCTTTCCCCCTGTACCGCATTCATATTTAAATTGGGACTACGCACCGAGATCTGGGAGCTTTCCCCCTGTATTGAGATGCATATTTAAATTGGTACTATGGACAGAGATCCGGGAGCTTTTCCCCTGTACTGCATAGCATATTTAAATTGGGACTACGGACTGAGATCCAGGAGCTTTCCCCGTGTACTGCATCCTCGTTGTTCTTTCACCTTTTAAGCCGGGTGTTTTTCACGTAAAAATACTTGTGTTCTTTACTTTTCGCATTTAGTATTTCAGGAAAATTCGGTTAAGGAACACTTTGAAGAACCAGGTCCTTTTATAATCAGTGCACGCAAAAATTGGACACCACACAAATCACCCCCTCTTGTGTGGCATCGACGTATAAAACATCAATTTGTATCAGAGCTGGTTATCCTTGAAGAAGCTAACACCTTAGGAGAAGATCAATATGAGTGCACTACCTGGAAAGTGAGAAGGGCAATCTACTGCTAGGCCACCACTCTTTAACAGCCAGTACTACTCCTTGTGGGAAAAACAGGATGGGAGATCACATTATAGGAGAGGACTATGAGCTATGGGACATTGTCATCGATGGTCTACTGTCTACATTGAAGATAAATGCTGAAGGAGTAGAGGTGCCAAAGAAAAGAACGGATTGTAATGCTGAGGACTTGAAGAAATGGGAGAAAAATGATAAAGCCAAGAAATGGCTTGTTTGTGGACTTGGTCCAGATGAGTACAGCATAATCCAAAGTTCTGCCACTAGTAAGGAAACTTGGGATACATTGCAAGTGGCTCATGAAGGAACACCTCAGGTGAAGAGGTCCAGAGGAACTGTGACGACCCGGCCGGTCATCTTAAGAATTAACGCCCCGATCCCATGTTAACTGTTTTCCCCAAGTCTATTTCTGCTTAATTGAATTGCCGGGACGTTCGGTTTTATGTTTCGGAGAGTTTTGGGACACTTAGTCCCCAAATGAGAGCTTAAGTGTTGGAAAGTTTCCCGTAGTCGGAGCAGTGTGAAGATGGCCTCGGAATGGAAATCTGATGGTTCTGTTAGCTCCGTTAGGAGATTTCGGGGTTGGGAGCATGTTCGGAATGTATTTTGGAAGTCCGTAGCTCATTTAGGCTTGGAATGCCGAAGTTTGAATTTTAGTGTTTCTGGTCCGATAGTGAATTCTTGATCCGAGGGTCGGAATTGAATTCCGGAAGTTTCAGTAGTTCTGTCATGTCATTTGGGATGTGTCTGCAAAATTTGAGGTCATTCAGATAAGTTTAGACGTGTTTCGACGTCGTATGTGAATTCTAGAATTTTCTTAAGTTCATAGGCTTGAATGTATGCATATTTGAGTATTTTGATTTTATGAGACGTGTTTTTAAGGTTCGACCACTTCAAATGAGGTTCTAGGGTTGGTTGGTGGTTTTGTTTGAGGTCCCGGAGGCCTCGGGGTCGTTTCGGATGCTTAACAGGTGGAATATGGGAATTTTGTTGCTGCTGAACCAGGCTCTTCTGGTGTCTTGGCACCTGCGAAGGTTTTTCCGCAGGTGCAGACTCGCAGGCGTGTGAGTTTGATCGTAGGAGCGATAGAGGGGTATTTGACCAGTGGTCGCAGGTGCGACCTAGGTTTCGCAGGTGCGTGACCGCAGGTGCATCCAAAAGACCGCAGGTGCAGCCCCAGTGCTTTTTAAGTGACTTCCGCACATGCGATGCTTTTTCCACAGGTGCGGTGATCGAGTCCGCATGTGCGGATTGCCTGGGTATTTTATTCTAAAAATTCGAGAGTTCATCTCATTATTCTAAAATCGGGTAAGAGCTCAAGAAGTGGCAATTTTCTGTGGATTTCAAAGAGGAGGATCATAGGTAAAATTTCCTAATACTAATTCATGGTTAGACCATTAATTCCTGTTGTTTTCTTTAGTTTAATTATCAAAAATGGGGGAAAAACCATTGGAAATGGATGAGATTTCCCAATCTGAAATTCTGGAAAATGGCGAGGTTTTTGGCATCGAATTTCGATTGTTTATAGTTAAATGAATTTGTGAGTGAATGGGTGTCCGGAAAAATATGACTTTTACCCGATTCCGAGTCGTGGGCCCGAGGGGCATTTTGGTCATTTTACATTATTTCGTGCCTTTGCTTGAATTAAACAGTATAATCTGTTGCATGAGATGTTATTTACGATATGTAATTGAATTGTATATATTTGGGTCATTTGGAGTCGGATACTCATGGAAAACGTGTGGTTTCAAGTTGATTTTGAGCCGGTTCGAGGTAAGTGGCTTGTCTAACTTTGTGTGGGGGACCTTTCCCCTTAGGATGTGATATTTGGTAATTGAATGCCTGGTGAATGAGCTGACGAGTGTGTACTTGTGCAAATTGTTGAAAATCCGGTTTTACTTTAAATATTTTGACTGAGTTTCTTTCTTACTTTAAATATTTAATTGTACTACGCGAAGCGTGTTAGGCTAGAATTACTTGTTGCCTTGTATTTTTGCACTCTAAATTTGGATGTCTACTTGTTGTGGCTGCTTATTTACTTTGGGACTACGGGACAGTATCCCGGGAGATCCCCCTGCAGATTTACTTTGGGACTACCGGGCGGTATCCCGCGAGATCCCCCTGCTTATTTACTTTGGGACTACGAGACGGTATCCTGAGAGATCCCACTGCACTTTGATAGTTGGACTACGGGACGGTATTCTGGGAGATCCTTCGGATATACATATGATGGACTATAGGACGGTATACCGAGAGATCCTTTGGATATACATATTATGGACTACGGGACGGTATCCCAGAGATCCTTCGAATATACATATGATGGAACATGGGACGGTATCCCGGGAGATCCTTCGGATATACATATGATGGACTACGGGATGGTATACCGAGAGATCCTTCGGGTATACATATGATGGACTACGGGACGATATCGCGGGAGATCCTTCGGTTATGCATATGATGGACTACGGGACGGTATCCCAGGAGATCCACTAGACATTTGAGAAAAAAGGACTACAGGAGGGTATCCTGGGAGATCCTCATTGTTACCATTGTTATTATGTTGTATATATTCCAGGTTTACTCTGTTCTTGTGTTTAGTTATTGCCTTGTTTGACCTGTCTTATTTCACTGTTGTACTCTTTATTGTCGCCGGTTTTCATATTGTAAATTTCTATTATATTGTTTGACCTCAGTAGGGCCCTGACCTTCCTCGTCACTACCCAACCGATGTTAGGCTTGGCACTTACTGAGTACCGTTGTGGTGTACTCATGCCCTTTCCTGCGCATGTTTTTCATGTGCAGATCCAGGTATCTCCACTCAGGCGTACTGTCCCCGAGGTTGAGAGATACAACAGAGACTTCGAGGTACATCTGCCGCGTCCGCAGACTAGGAGTCTTTATCTAATTCCAGCTTTTGTGAAAAGTTATTCCTTCCTTACAGTTGTATAGACATTCTGGAGTTAGAGCAGTGTATTATATTCTGTTAGCCTGTGTTTTCCGTTAGTTTCCAGGTTTTGGGGTGATGTTGTAGACTTCCGTATTATTTTGGGTTATATGTGCCAAGTGGCAATTATATACAGTCTTTCTTTTAGATTGCTCAGTTCCCTTTTACTTACTTATTTCCGCATTGTTAGGCTTACCTAGTCATAGGGACTAGGTGTCGTCACGACATGTTCACGGAAGGCGAACTGGGGTCGTGACAGGAACTCTACTGTACTCTTAATATGAGAACTTTGCTATGAAGGAAGGAGAAACCATTCAAGAGATTTACACAAGGTTCACTACACTGCCAAGTGAGCTAAAGTCTCTTGGAAGGATGATTCCAGAAGAAGATAGAGTCGAGAAGATACTGACTGGGGTTATGCCTATCACTCGGAAGAGCAAAATCACTGTCATTCAGGAATCAAAGAATATTACCACTCTCACACTGGATGAATTAATCGGAAATCTTGCTGCCTATGAACTTAGTAGACAAAAAATGAAAATGGATGTACCTAAGAAAGAAAGGAACTTGGTGATCTCGTCCAATTTCACACCTCAGTTCAAGGTTGTGAAAATGGTCGATGAAATAATAATACCCAACAAGAGTCGGGATCGAATTCCACGGGGAGCTATATGTGTGAGAGTTAGTAGTATATATCGTAGCGTGTGAGTTTGTATATCTAAATTTGCACTTCCGAAAAATTGGGTTGTTTTAAAGTCTAATTTAAACAACGATTGCAATTTAAGAAATAAAACTAGGAAATTACCTTTGTTGTTTTACAAATGTTGTAAAAGCCTAGGGCTATGACCTTCACCTAGGTGTTATCCTAATGGGACATAAGCGTTAAAGCTTATTTTATTGGTCGGGATGTATTATAACTATTAACACTCAATTACCCACTCAATACCTCTCGGCCCGAGAGTGATTTTGGCCAATTTGGCTTTCTCAAGTCCAAATGGGTATTGAACAAAATGGTTGATAAAAAGCCCAAGTCGGTTTCTTACTATCTCTAGGTTGAACCCTTTAATTGGGATTATCAATCTCTCGATTAACACAATTTCTTGTTAGCCAAGTTTTCCTAGACTAAGTCCCTCTTTCTCAAGTAGGGACCAAGTCAAATTGGCATGAACGAATGTTTGCAACCACTAATATCAAATATAAAAGAAGGAACAAGGCTAAATAATAAACACCCAACCATAAACAAACATTAAATTAAAAACCCATTAAGTTTCAAACTAGTTTGGGTCACAACCCTAGTGAAAATCTAGCTACTTATGCTTGAAATGGAATAAAAAGAAGAAGAAACGATAATTAAACTCATATTTCTAATTAAAATGATAAAATCTATGTTCAAATAGCTCAAAATATGAAAAACTACAAAAAGAGTAAAAGGAAACGGTTACTGTAGCAGCTGATGTCAAAAGTTAACCTAAAAATGTAAAATGCGTCTATTTATACAAGGCTGGAAATTTCGGACAAAAATGCCCTTTCAGAGGTTCTGCGTCCGCATAATTCTAAACTGCGGCCGCAATGCACTCTTTCTACAGTATGCAGAATTGTAAATGCAGCCGCATCTTGCTCTTCTGTGGTCCGCACAATTGTAACTACAGCCGCATCTTGCTCTTCTGTGGTCCGCATAATGGTAATTGCGGCCGCACTATTGTTGTGCGGTCCTCACTTCTGGGAGACTTGGAATGCTTTTTCTTCGAACTTTTCTCCAGGCCCAACATTTGCGGTCGGACAATTCATATGCGGACCGCACTTTGCACCAAACTCTGATGGATTTTCCTTCATAACCTGCGGTCACTAATGATATTCTACGGTCCGCATTTCTAAGAATTTGTGCCTTCTTTTTTATTTGAGTTCAGATTACTCTTTCTTGAGTTGGATTTCATCTCAGGAGTTCATCTTCCAATATTCCTACAATTAAGCACATTTCATCAGTTTTCAGGAACAAAACTAAACGTTTTTGGACTAAAACAAAAGCTAAAAGGTGCTAATAAGTAGTCAAAATCGCCACTTATCAACTCCCCCAAACTTAAGCTATTTCTTGTCCTCAAGAAAAGAAAGTAGTTCCCACATCCACAAGTTAAGAGCCATTCCAGCTAATCAAAGGTGAGTCAATAACACATCAATTGGGACCAATAATTACCCACACCACTTATGAATTATCAACAAGGCAACAATTTAAACGTTTATGAACATGTAGTTCTAATGTGATACTTGAGCATCAAGAGTTGACTTTACTTATCAAGGAAGATTTCTTTTTCATATAGGTCATTTTGGATCCCAAACTCCTCCTCCTCTACTCCCTGTTTGCCTATCTCACTTAAGAATTAAGCACTCAATCCAAAGATTTGCGAAAGGTTCACTCATCTCTCTCAAAAGAATGCCGCAAGTACGCTCTAAGTACCATAGGCTTGTCCTTCAGTAGATCACCACTAATGTAAGTTTACTCGGCTTGAAATCACATAAGGCTTTCTTGGAATGCAATGAAGTCTTTTGGACTAAGGTTGCATATGTTATGATAGAACAAGTTCATCTTTCCTTAAACACTCCATTTTCTTTTCTTGGATCATGGTTTGTCGATTCATTGAGGATTTTTCTTTTCCTTAAGGGAACTAGAGAGACTTAACATCGCTCTTTCTTGATCAATATATTCATTTTATCCCTCTTTGATTTCTCCGTGCTTTGCATCATTACTTTTCTTTGTATCCCATCAACTCTTCAACTTATTCACATTTTTTTTCATATTGTTTTTGCATTTTTTTTGTTCTTTCCTTTTTTGCCTTTCCTTCTCTTCATTTCTTCTCTTTTTGTGCCTTTATATCTCTTTCAAGTTCCTCGTCTCTTCCCCAAACGTACATTTTTTATCCAATTGTTTCACATGAGTGTTAAGGGAAGCTCGGGTGCCAAGAGAGGGTCACGGCAAAACGGGTAAAGGCTTGTAACATGGTTATCAAATGAGAAAGGTTTTAGGAACAAATGAGTTTACTAGGTATAACAACATTGGTGGGAAACGGAAAACTTCAAGCGGGTAAAAGAGAGCCTACAATCACTTCTCAAGCCAAGCAAAACTTAACATTTTGCCTAGAATTACATTTGGGGCAAGTTCTAGATCATTCGAATGGGTACTTGGACTAGCAACAACAACATATCACCTCTCATGTAGCTGTATTGTTAAAGAGGATAGAGTCGAGGGCCCACAATGACCATATTCAAGATTAAAAATCACTATGGTTCGATTAAATCACTCGATGATTGTCTAAGTCAACACAAGAGTCACAAGGTCACTAACTACAGCTATTTCTTTCAAAACCCTTATTTTTAATCATAAGCACATAGTTAAAGAAGTGAAAATCAACTCAAAAAGGAGAAAAATTGGACAAGGACCAAAACAAGGAAAAAAAGGCACAGTGCGGAATGCACAATATTGTGTGCGGCCGCAAACTCTGAAGGAGCACTGATAATATTTCCTCACACCGTGCGAACCGCACAATTATTTTACGGCTGCAGAAAACAAACTTTAGAGAACATGCATTTTGGAGATTGAAGATGTGCGGTTATAATTGTGCATCCCGCAAAAGACCAGAATAAGAGAGCCATGTTTTTGGAAGATTAAAGATGTACGGACCGCACTATTATTGTGCGGCCGCAGGAACCTAAAGTGCAGCCACACTCATAAATGTGCGGTCTGCATAATGGAGGCCAGCTCCAATCCAAGTTCAAGTGTTCGGCCGCACTTAGAAATGTGTGGCCCGCACAATTAAATGTAGTGCAGCCGCACCCAGTTTTATGTGATCGCAGAAAGCCCAATTGAACAGTCAATCTCAACATGCGGACCGCACATAGAATTGTGCGAACGAACAACCTCCGCAAGGGGCATTTTTGTCATATATTTTCAGCTTAGTATAAATAGAACTTTTTGTCATTTTTATGTTAAGTTATGTAAGTCGGGAGCACTTGTGCCGTTGTTATTTACTGTCCATTGTACTACATTAGCTTTTAAAACACCAGATTTTCTCTCCTTGATCAATTATTATGCATTCTATCTTATTTCTTCTTTAAATTCTTCATTTTTCATGAGTAGCTAAACCCTTAGCTAGGGTTGTGACGTAACCCTAGTATGGGTACTTAATGGGTAATTGATTTAGGGCTTATTTATGATTGGGCGTATGATATTTAGCCTACTTGTTGCTTGAATTTGAGAATTAATTGTTGCAAACATTGATTCATGCCTAATTGACCTAGTCTCTACTTGAGAAAGTGAGTAAGTCTAGGAAAACTTGGCTAACTAATATTTGGGGTGAACTCAAGAAATTGATAGCCCCAATTAAAGGGTAGAATTTAGAGATAGTAAGACTCGACTAGAGCATTTATCACTTGGTTTGTGAAATACCCATTTGGACTTGAGAAAACCAAATCGTTCAAAACCACTCAAACTACCGAGAGGTATAGAGTGAGTAATTGCGTGTGATTTCTATATTGTATCCCGATCAACCAAACATGCCCTAATTCTCTAAATCCGTTAGGTAACCAACTAGGCAGAAGTCCCAACCCTAGAACTTCCATGACTTGAAAAACAACCAAAACAAAAAATATTGTCTCTTAGCTTTACTATTGCAATCAATAGAGTAAAAATTAGAAGTAGAAACCACAATTGTCAATGTGGTAGTGTAATTTAGGGCACATCATACATTCACACTAGGTGTATACCTAATCCAAAATCTAATTCTCTGTGGATTCGACCCCGACTTGCGTTGGATTTTTATTATTGCTTCAACCGCCTCACAACCTATATTCGTGGTGTGAGTTTGGGCGAGATCAAATTTTTGGCGTTGTTGCGGGGAGTTAAACAGATTTAGCTATATATCTAGGTTTTTGTTTGATTTGTCTTCTTTTCCTTCCGAGTCACTAATTTTATTTTTGAATTTCTTATAGCTACGAGAATGGCTCTCAACAATGAACCCATCGGGAATTTACCATTGGGGGAGGAAGTGGACGATAATCAAGTAGATGAGGTTCTCTCCAGAACCTCAAGCAAATAGACGATGAATAACACCTCATGATAATGTTTCCGTCCCTCCCCCATCTCAACCAAGAGTGGCAGCGCACTGAGTGTTTCCAAACGAGGGTCATGCAAGTGCTATAGTCCCTCCCCGTATTAGGGCAGGCAACTTCCAAATCAACAATGTGATGCTTACACTACTTGAGCAAAGTAGATTCTTAACCAGGGCTCCAAGCCAAATGCTTACAAGCATCTCAAGTGGTTCGTCGATACTTGTTGGGGGAGCAAGAAAACAAATATTTATGAGGATGCATTGCATTTGAGGCTATTTTCCTTTTCTTTATGGGGAAAGGCATTGAGCTGGTTAGAGAGATTACCCAATCACTCCATCCATACATGAGATGAGTGTTACATCTCGCGTTTTCATACGTTAAAGTTTCGTCTTCGTTTGATTGATGTAGTTTCGGGAATGAGATTATCTTGAGATTATAAGAATTTATGTTATTTATAACAAGCGATAAGTAAGTTTCATGAAAGATAAAGGGGAAACGAATCAAAGAAAATGATTTTCGTTGAAGGTTGTCAATTTGGGATAAAATACGGTCTGAGCTACAATACCCAGTATTTATAGACTAGTGCCATACAAGGTACCCCATGACCACGATAGTAGAATACGAAAAGTGTGTTAAAAGTGAGTAGTATTTTAAGTAATTTGAGATAATTCTTAATTATGTGGGTAATTGTAATTATTGGGTAACGGGATATTACCTAATTAACTAATGAATTATGGGATAAAGATTAAAATCCCCCACCCCTACGTGGCAGCAAGCCACTACCAAAATATATGACCTTTAGTCATTATGGGTTATGTGGCAAAACACAAAGATTAAGGGGTGTGGTTACTCCACAACATGGAGTGGACCCCACACCAATTCAAACATAAGGCCTTTTTAATTCAAAGAAAGATACATATCTTTCAACAATTCAAAAATAGTAAAGACTCTAAGTATGGTGCAATCTGAAGCAACATGATCTTCAAAAAGGTACGGTTCTTCAATAATTCAAACAAAGATTTCATAGCATCTTAAGCAACGTGAGATTTTACAATTTTAAGAGAGTACGGTGCAATCCTTCTCAAAAATATTATATGGATTTTTTCCTACTTCAGGTATGTTAAGGCTAGGCCCTTCCTTCATTTTGGCATGATCTCGTAACTACATGTGTTTGATGACGAATCATAAAGAGGAGTTCATACTCCCGAACTTATGTACTTTATACCAGTCTCATAAATTATAGTAGTCTCCCTTATCAGGACTTTATATTCAATTAAGTATTATCTTCTTCTAGTCAAGAGAGATGAGGTTATATATATAAATATATAACAGTATTTTCANCCCCCCCCAAGGTTCGGGGCATGACAATGGGTTGGCCGAAAAATTCATTGCCAAATTCTTCTCTCGGTGGCACATGGCTACACTATGGGATGAAATTCTAGTGTTTAAGCAACAGCCCAATGAGCCATTGCACGAGAGTTGGGAAAGATATTGTATCATGGTTAAAGAGTGCCCGAATAATGATATGACCGAGGCCATGATCCAATAAACTTTCTACAGGGGGACCAATACAACAAATCAATGTGTGCTCATCGGCGCGGGAAATTCATGAACACGCCTTGTGCCGAAGCTTGTGAAATTTTGGATGAGATGGAGGATACCTCGTCAGCATGGAAAAGTAGGGCCAATGTTCCTCAAGTTGACCCAAATGTCATTCACCTACACAAAGAGATACATGATCATGGACAAGAGACGTCAAAAAGGTCAACAAGGGCAAAGCCATTCGAAACAATTCATGCATGATGATAGTGGGTATGACCAAGGTGATTTGTTTAGTGGGCAAAAAGAAGAAGTGCAGTATGTCAATAATTATCAAGGTCAAAGAAAAAATTCTCAATGCCATAACCAACAACAATGGCGACCACAAGGAAATCAAGAAAATTGGAACACCAAGGGCACCAAGGCAATTGGAGTGGTGTTAATAACAAAAAAGGTAATTGGGGAAATAACAATAATCAAGGAATTGGAGTAATGAAGGTAACCAAGGCAATTAGGGAGGAAACAATCAAGGCAATTGGGGCAGCAACAATCAAAGCAATTGGGGAGGCAACGACCAAGGGGGTTGGAACAATAATAACCTAGGGAATCAGGAGTCGGGCTTTCAAAGGGCCCCGATATATCAAAACCCAAGAAACCCACCTCCATATCCATCTCAAGGTTCTAGTTCTTCCAATAATGAGATGGGACAAATTAAAATATGTTCAAACAAATGATGGAGAAAAATGCTGGCTTCGATTCTAAATTACCCTCCCACAACACTTCAATCCGCAATTTGGAGGTTCAACTTGGCCAAATCTCGCAAGCTTTAAACACTCATCCTAAGGGGGCATTACCTAGTGATACAGTGGTGAACCCTAAGAGTGGGAACAATACGGGACATGCCATGGACGTAACCACACGGAGTGGAAAATGTGGGGAGGCAACTACCTCAAACCAAAGAAGAGTTATGGATGATGATGTGGTGATTCAAAAAGATGACATGCCAAGAAATGAGGTTCAAGCTAATGAATAAGTGAGAATTTATATAGATGAGAATGTCAGGGAGACACAAGAAGAGGTGAACCCGTCTAGGGAGCAGGTGATTGACATACTAGAATCGGTAGTACAAAAGGCCAAAGCACCAATGTCAAGGCCTCCTCTTCCATACCCTCAAACGCTCGCAAATAAAAATAGTGAGAACTAATTCAAGAAGTTTATGGATATACTGAAGAGTTTGTCCATTAATGTGCCGTTGGTTGAGACGTTGGAACAAATTCCGGGTTATGCAAAGTTCATGAAGGATTTGGTAACAAAAAAAGATCAATGAATTGTGAGACTATCAAGATGACACATCAAGTGAGTGCTATTGTGAACTCAATGGCTCCGAAACTGAATATCCCAGCGCTTTCACAATCCCTTGCACTATTGAGCTTACCATGGAAGCTGTGTTGCTTAATCATGATAAGGATGAAAAGGAAGGCTTTGTGGAATCTGTCAATGCTTTGCAAGGAATGGGGTCATATACTTATGAACCCCGAAAATTGTCCTTAGATCTTGAGAACCGGAAGACTCCTCCAGCGAAGCCCTCAATCGAGGAGCCTCCCACATTGGATTAAAGCCTTTGACTTCACATCTCAAGTATGAGTTTCTTGGCCCTTGTTTCACTTTACCTGTTATTATTTTCTCTTGCTTGACTGACGTGCATGTAGATTCTACTTTGGCAGTGCTCCAAACGAGAAAAAAAGCTATAGGATGGACATTGGCGGATATTTGGGGTATAAACCTTGCCTTTTGCATGCACAAGATTATTTTGGAGGAGGATGCCAAACCCTCCGTAGAACATCAAATAAGATTAAATGAAGCAATGCAAGAGGTAGTGAAGAAGGAGATCATAAAATGGTTGGACGTCGGGTACCCCATTTCCGATAGCTCGTGGACTTCTCTAGTGCAAGGTGTCCCAAAGAAATGGGGCATGATGTGATAATAAATGACATGAATAAATTAATCCCTACAAGAACTGTTCACAGGGTGGAGAGTGTGCATGGACTATAGGAAGCTCAACAAAGTCACTCAGAAAGATTATTTTCCGCTCCTATTTCTTGATCAAATGTTGGATAGGTTGGTCAGGCATGCTTATTATTTCATCCTTGATTGATACTCCAGCTACAATCAGATTCTTATTTCTCCTGAGGACCAAGAGAAGATCACTTTCACTTGTCCCTATGGTACATTCGCGTTCTCGCGGATGCCATTCGAGTTATGCAATGCACCGACGACTTTCCAACGGTGTATGATGACCATCTTCACCGATATGGTGGAGGACATTCTTGAGGTTTTCATGGATGATTTTTTCGTGGTGGGGAATTCATTTGAAGAGTTTTTGCACAACTTGGAAAAGGTATTGGCAAGATGTGAGGAAACATACTTGGTTCTGAATTGGGAGAAATGCCACGTCATGCTCGAGGAAGGCATTGTCCTTGGACATAAATTTCAAAGCATGGTATTGAGGTTGATAAAGCCAAGATTGAAGTGATCCCCANCCCCCCCCCCCACATATGTGAAGGGAGTGAGGAGCTTCTTGGGTCATCCGGGGTTCTATCGTCGATTCATCAATAATTTTTCTAAGGTGGTAAACCCCTTGTGCAAACTTTTGGAGAAGGATACCAAGTTCCATTTCAACGAAAATTGTATGAAGGAATTCAAATTGCTCAACTATAAGTTGACTAATACTCCTATTATTACCGCACCAGAGCTTATCTTTTGAGCTCAAGTGTGATGCAAGCGATGTGGCGGTTGGAGCGGTATTGGGGCAACGCATCAACAAAATCTTCCATCCGGTATACTATGATAGTAAGACCATGAATGATGCCCAAATCAACTACACAGTGACCAAAAAAGAGCTCTTTGCTATTGTCTTTGCTATGGAGAAGCTTCGCCCGTACTTGATGTGTACAAAGGTGATTGTTCATGCCGACCATGCGGCGCTTCGATATTTGATGAGCAGGAAAGATTCCAAAGCAAGATTAATGCGGTGGGCGCTTCTTTTACAAGAGTTTGATCTAGAGATTCAAGACCGCAAGGGTAGTGAAAACCAAGTGGCGGACCACTTGTCTCATTTGTAGGAAGAGGGGAGGCAAAATGATGTCCTTGAGATAAATGATTCATTTCCCAACGAGAAAAACCTATCCATTTTTATGATCGGGGTGCCATGGTTCGTTGACTTAGCCAATTATCTTGTGAGTGGCATTGTACCGAATGATTTCTCTTCAAACCATTGGAAGAAGCTCAAACGAGATTGCCTTGACTATTATTGGGAAGAGCCATATCTCTTCCAGATTTGTACCGATGGTGTGATTCGACGATGTGTGCCAGAGGAAGAGCAATTAGGAATTGTTTAGGCTTGACACTCTTCGCCATATGGTGTTCATCATGGTAAAGCTAGAACGGCTACAAAGGTGTTGAGTTGTGGATTCTATTGGCCTTCTCTTTACAAGGACGCTAGTGATCTTGTCAAGCATTCTGATGAATGTCAAAGGGCCGGTGGGATTTCTAAGAAATATGAGATGCCTCTCACCACCATTTTGGAGATTGACATTTTTGATGTTTGGGGCATTAATTTCATGGGTCCGTTTGTGATCTCTTAGGGGAACACTTACATATTGGTAGTTGTGGATCAAGTGGCAAAATGGGTTGAAGTCGTGGCTTTGCCCAACAATGAAGCTCGAAGTGTAGTGGCATTTTTGAAAAAGAACATGTTCACAAAGTATGGTGTCACTCACAAAGTGTCGACCCCCTATCATCCTCAAGCAAGTGGACAAGTTGAAGTCTCCAACCGAGAGATCTAGAGCATTTTGTCAAAGACTGTGAATGCCAACCGGACGGATTGGTCAAATAAACTTGATGATGCTCTTTGGGCTTATAGGATGGCTTACAAAACACCAATTGGTATGTCACGTTATCAGTTAGTGTTCGGGAAAGCTTGTCACCTACCGGTGGAACTTGAGCACAAGGCTATGTGGGCATGGAAGAAGCTTAATCTTGAGTGGGATGTTGCCGCCAACTTAAGGGTGGCACAATTGTATGAGCTTGATGAATTCCAATTACGTGCATATTCAAGTTCGTCCTTGTACAAGGACAAGATGAAGTACCTCTATGACAAGTATATCTGGAATAAAGAGTTCAAAGAAGGCGATCTTGTGCTATTGTTGAATTCCCGGTTGCGGATGTTTCCGGGGATGTTGAAATCCAAGTGGAGTGTCCCATTTGAAGTTGTGCATGTGATACCCTTTGGTGCATTAGAATTGAAGAACAAAAATAATGAAGTGTTTAGAGTCAATGGCCATCGGGTAAAACGCTATCCTGGCAAGGTTGATGATGTCCATGTTGTGGCGTTGCTTTATTTCAAGTGATTGATGGTAACCTGCGTCGTGCCGCGAGGGTTAAATCAGGCGCTTCTTGGGAGGCAACCCATGTTTCTTTTCATATAGGATATGTATTGAGCTAATTGGTTTTGAAGGGACTTACAGGAATGGGTGTGTAATGCCTGGACAATCTGAAAAAATTAGCCAAGGGCTGAATTTATGCGGACCGCACAAAAATATTTACAACCGCAGAGAAGGGTCTTCAGCCGCACAACTGGAAATCTAAAATCACCAACTCTCTGAAGTTAGAATTTGTAGAAAAATGGCCAAAATGCGTCCGCACACAATACTATGTGGACAACACAAGGATATGTGGCCGCACTCATTTTTGTGCGGACAGTAGAGCTCAATTCATATACAAGTAAAGAGTGAGGACCGCACTCAAATTGTGCGGCCGCACAAAGGTAAGTGTTTGACCGACTGAGTCAAAGTATAAATTGGGATTTTCACCACTATTGACACTTTACACTCCTTGAACTAAAAAGCCCTAGAAAACAGTGTGCATCCCAAAAATAGTTCACAAATCACACTCAATTTATCAAGTTAGATTCTCACCCGCATCTTTCATTACTCCTATGTTCAATTCATGTAGATATTTGTTCATTTTTCTCAATTCTTTTTTGATTAGATTAGTTAATTTTAGGCCTAAAAATGTCAAATGTTCTTAATATGTGCTTCAAAATCATGTGGATAGCTTCATATATGTTCATTAGGGACTGGGTAGACCACTAATCTTGTCACTTTGTGCATACCATGTGGAATTTGTGAAAAATTGCCAGAACCCTAATTTAGTGTCATCACTATTTGAATTGTGCAGCCGCACACATTTTTGTGTGGTCTGCATAAATAGGAAAGAGGTTAATTGGTGTTATTAAATTGTGCGGACCGCACTCAAAATTTGGCGGTCCGCAGAAAAATTTTGCGGCCGCATAAAATGTGTGTAGCCGCACTCTTAAACTTCAGAGAATCAGAAAACTCAGGTTTGGGCTTGTGCGTACGCACTCAAAATTATGTGGTTCGCGTTTGATGTTGTGCGGCCGCACTCACAATTATGTTGTCCGCACTCCAGGATTTGCAGCCTTACTTCAGGATTGTGCGATCCGCACTAGAGAGTCTGTGGCCGCGCTCAGAATTGTGCGGTCCGCACTGTCTCAGTGATGACTGATTGACTACAATTATTTTGCAATTATTTTAATTGTTTTGAACTTAACTTACATATGTAACTTGTATTGCAGATAATGGTTAGATCACGTGGTAAAGGCGATATATCAAAGGGGAGAGGTGAATCATCCTGAGTCAGGGGAAAGGGCACTCACCCTCTAGGAGTGGTTTTGAAGTGAATTACAGGAATGGGTGTATAATGCCGCGACAATCTGAAAAAATTAACCAAGTGCTAAACTTATGTGGACCGCACAAAAATATTTGCAACCCCAGAGAAGGGTCTTCAGCCGCACAACTGGAAATCTAAAATCACCAACTCTTTGAAGTTAGAATTTGTAGAAAATAGGCCAAAATGCGTCCGCACACAATATTATGTGGACCACACAAGGATATGAGGCCGCACTCATTTTTGTGCGGACCGCAGAGCTCAATTCATATACAAGTAAAGAGTGCGGACCGCACTCAAAATTTTGCGGCCGCACAAAGGTAAGTGTTTGACCGACTGGGTCAAAGTATAAATTTGGATTTTCACCACTATTCACACTTTAAACTCCTT
This sequence comes from Nicotiana knightiana, assembly GCA_005239525.1. Classification (NCBI taxonomy): domain Eukaryota; kingdom Viridiplantae; phylum Streptophyta; class Magnoliopsida; order Solanales; family Solanaceae; genus Nicotiana; species Nicotiana knightiana. The sequence continues at coordinate 20,088 of ML379870.1, read as the reverse complement.
GAACTCCCAAGCCCTAGAAAACACTGTGCATCCCAAAAATAGTTCACAAATCACACTAAATTTATCAAGTTAGATTCTCACCCGCATCTTTCATTACTCCTATGTTCAATTCATGTAGATATTTGTTCATTTTTCTCAAATTTATTTTTTGATTAGATTAGTTAATTTTAGGCCTAAAAATGTCAAATGTTCTTAATATGTGCTTCAAAATCATGTGGGTAGCTTCATATATGTTCATTAGGGACTGGGTAGACCACTAATCTTGTCACTTTGTGCATACCATGTGGAATTTGTGAAAAATTTCCAGAACCCTAATTTAGTGTCATCACTATTTGAATTGTGAAGCCGCACACATTTTTGTGTGGTCCGCATAACTAGGAAAGAGGTTAATTGGTGTTATTAAATTGTGCAGACCGCACTAAAAATTTGGCGGTCCGCAAAAAAATTGTGTCGCCGCATAAAATGTGTGCGGCCGCACTCTTAAACTTCAGAGAATCAGAAAACTCAGGTTTGGACTTGTGCGTACGCACTCAAAATTATGCGGTCTGCGATTGATATTGTGCGGCCGCACTCACAATTATGTAGTCCGCACTCCAGGATTTGCAGCCTTACTTTAGAATTGTGCGATCCGCACTAGAGAGTATGTGGCCGCGCTCCGAATTGTGCGGTCCGCACTGTCTCAGTGATGACTGATTGCCTATAATTATTTTGCAAATATTTTAATTTTTTTGAACTTAACTTACATATGTAACTTGTATTGCAGATAATGGTTAGATCACGTGGTAGAGGCGCTATATCAAAGGGGAGAGGTGAATCCTCCTGAGTAAGGGGAAAGGGCACTCACACTCTGAGAGTGCAGTCCAAGTCCATTACTAAAAAGCCGACCACTGGTAGAGGAAGGGCCATTGAGCCCTTACAATCCAGTTCATATGTCCTATCTGGGGAAGCTTCCAAGGGTCATGAACCTACTGGGCGCTATCAATTGTGCAATGAACCTACATCCAAATCTTCTGAGAGTTCTGATGTAGGAAGTCAGGGTTCCGAGCCCTCCTGTTTACCTACCTGGGCACCAGTAACTATTGATATCGAATATGAAGATGTCTCGGATGATGGTAGGGAGGGGAAATTCAAGTGGGTGGCCTTGAGAGATCAAAGAAGAAAGAAATTTGGGAAGATAGATTCGTCATCTTGACAACATTTAACAGATTTCGGGAGTTGTGGCCAATGAGGTCACTCACACTTAAGCGATAATTCTTGATGAGGGATTTGGATATTCATAATCCAAATGTCCTTAGATAGTTCCAGGAGCGCAAGGGGTGGAAGTTGTTCACTCACTCGGTCTTAGATGCAAATGATCACCTGGTAAGGGAGTTATATGCCTATGTGGCTCACATAAAGAAGGGGACAAAAGTGACAAAAGTGAGAAATCTGAAAGTCCGCTTCCATGCTTGCTCTTTGATAACATATGTGGGATTTGAAGAAGTGGAGGTCGTCTAGTACCTAGAGAAGTTGGCTTTGGGTGAAGCAGCTCGCCCTGGGCTAGCTGAGATTTTGTCTACTCGAGGACCACCACCACCATGGATTACAACTGGAGTTCCTATCATCCTGGCCACCCTTACTTTGAAGCTAAATGGTGGCAAACCTTTGTGTGTAGATGGATTGACCCGAGTCTGAATGAAAACAACCTCCCTCTTCCCTGATCAGTTCTGGTGGCTTCTATTATGGTGGGGTATCCGATCAATGTGGGTGCCATCATGTCCACCAACATCACATTGGTGGTCCGAAAAAGTGAAAAGTCCTACCTTTATCCAAACACCCTCACAGAACACTTCAATGATGCCAAGGTGGAGCCAAGGCCATATGACACAAAGGTAAAAGCTAAGAAGCCTTTTTCATGGTATCACTTGCAGGGTGCAGACAACCCAAATTTCAAGGATAAGGACACCACCACCATTGGTCAGTATGACGAGCCATCGATGGTAGGTTCAGAGGCTATTGTTGAGCCATCTATAACTCCCACAACTTCCACAGCAGCCGAACCTTCCACCGGGATAGCTGCCAGGCCACCACCTTCATCTTCTAGGCCATCAGGTTAAGTTCCAATATCATCCTCATCCACCTATCCTCTCACTGTGTTGCGAGTCTCCCAGACTTTGGCGAACTCAACAACTGGATGCAGACAACTGTCTGACATATCCTGTATTGTTGCAGCGCAGTCCTCTACTCCAGTAGTGCCACAGGTCCCTCCGTTAGTGGAGGATATATTGACGAAGATTATGGACAACCATTTTACTATCATGGACACACTGGTAGCTCATGGGGGTGCTATTGAGGATTTGTCCAAGCAAGGGAAAAAGATGAGAAAATCCCAAGCTTCGAAGAAAGCAGTGGAGAGTTTGACAAAGGAGGTGACGAAGTTATTAGTAGAAGGTGATCTTCCCTTTGACCTACTGATGGAGAAAGGTTCATCAGTACAAGCTGACCCAGAGGCATCATCAGCAGAGGCATCAGCTGGCCAATCTGACGAGCCAAATCTCAGTGTCCCCACTACTGAGGAGATGCTTCCGATACTCACCAACCTTGTTATCCCTCAGCCTGGTGATGATGAAATTCAGTTAGAGGAGATCGAGGGTGGTGATGCTGCCAGTCACCCGAGACCACATAGGGAGTTTTCTTTACTCTCTCCTCTCTTTTGTTTTGATTTTTCCAACATTGAGGACAATGCGTGTTCTTTTTCTGGGGGGTGGTCTATTTTGGTATTTTGGATGACTGTGATAATATTTTTATGACATTTGATTACATTTGGGCCTGTAATAACTTTAATACTCTATTTTCTTTTTCTTTTACCTTTATTTTCTCCCTCATTATGTATATATTCATCCATCTTGTATATATTCATTTGCCTTACTTTCAACAATTTATTTCATAGCTTCTTCGTTTTGCTTTCTTAATAGTATAGCTTCTTAGTTACTTTATTAGCTTCTTTTTGATTTGTTAGCTTCTTTTTATGTTTTAGTGAACAAAAAGCCTATGATTTTATTAATTACACAGTTCATTCCAAAGGTGGGTCTTGTATGAACTGGGTGGCTCTTCCCAACGATGGATGGCGTGACAACCTTCTTAAGGGGTCGAGTCAGTTTTGGTTTTTGATGTTTAGGTAGAAACAAGTAGTGTTAATGAATAAATAAGGGTCGAGCATGCTTCACTTGGTACCAACACACTTAACTACGCGCTTATGGTTAAAAACAATTTTTTTTAAAGAAATAGCTCTAGTTAGTGACCTTGTGACTCTTGTGTTAACTTAGGCAATCATCGAGTCCAAAAGCATTCATTACATGCTGAAAAACCCTAGGTGATTTCAGATCGAGAAATCTTACATTAGTGGTGATCTACATGAGGGAAAACCATATGGTACTTAGACCCGGGCTTGTGACATTCTTTTTAGAGCGATGAGCGAGTCTTTCTCAAGTCATTGTTTTGAATTCTTCATTCGTGAGTGAGATGAGCTTCTAGAAGAATATAGGAGGAGCAGTTTGGATCCACAATGACTTGCATTAAAGTGCGACCTTCCTTGATGAACAAAGTCAACCCTTGATGCTTAAGTGTCACATTAGAGCCATTTGTGATTCAACATTCAAATCATAGGCTTGTTAATGATTCATGAGTGTGTGGGTAATTGTTGATCCCAATTGATTTGTGTTTGACTCAACTTAGACCAGCTGAAATAGCCCTTTTCTAGTGGAGGTGGAAATTGCCTTAATTTCTTGAGGAGAACCAAAAGCTTAAGTTTGGGGGAGTTGATAAGTAGGAATTTTGACTGCTTATTTGCTCTTTTTTACTTGTGTTTAGGCCAAAAAATTCTTAAAGGTATTTCCGAGAATTAATGAAATGTGCATTCGTGTATGAATATTGGGAACGAGCTAAAGAAGTGAAAATCAACTCAAAAAGGAGAAAAAATGGTTAAGGAACAAAACAAGGCAAAAAGACACAGTGCGCACCGCACAATTGTGGCCGCAAACTCTGAAGGATCACTGATGATATTTCCTCACACAATGCGGACCGCATAACTATTGTGCGGCCACAAAAAAAAAGCTTTAGAGAATATGCATTTGGAGATTGATGATGTGCGGACCGCACTATTATTGTGCGACTGCACTCATAATTGTGTGGTCCGCAAAAAACCAGAATCAGAGAGCCATGTTTATTGAAGATTGAAGATGTGAGGACCGCACTATTATTGTGCGGCCACATGAGGCTAAAGTGTGGTCGTACGCATAATGAAGGCCAGCTCCATTCCAAGTTCAAGTGTGAGGCCACACTCAGAAATGTGTGGCCCGCACAATTAAATGAAGTGCATCTGCACCCAGTTTTATGCGACCTCAGAAAGCCCAGTTGACTAGTCAATCTCAACATGCAGACCGCACACAGAATTGTGCGGACGAACAACCTCCGCAGGGGCATTTTTATCAGCTATTTTTAGCTTAGTATAAATAGAACTTTTTGTCATGTTTAGCTTAGGTTGTGTAAGTTGGGAGCACCTGAGCCGTTCTTATTTACTGTATTGGGTAACATTGTACTAGATTAGCTTTTAAAACATTCGATTTTCTCTCCTTGATCAATTATTATGCATTCTATCTTAGTTTCTCCTTTAGTTTCTTCATTTTCCATGAGTAGATAAACCTTTAGCTAGGGTTGTGACCTAACCCTAGTATGGGTACTTAATGTGTAATTGATTTAGGGCTTATTTATGATTGGGTGTATGATATTTATCCTAGTTCTTGCTTGAATTTGAGAATTAATGGTTGCAAACATTGGTTCATGCCTAATTGAACTAGTCTCTACTTGAGAAAGAGATACTAAGTCTAGGAAAACGTTGCTAACTAGGAATTGAGGTGAACTCAAGAAATTGATAGTCCAAATTAAAGGGTCGAATATAGAGATAGTAAGACCCGAATAGAGCATTTATCACTTGCTTTGTGAAATACCCGTTTGGACTTGAGAAATCCAAATCGGGAAAAATCACTCAAACTACCAAGAGGTATAGAGTGAGTAATTGCGTGTGATTGCTATATTGTATCCCGATCAACCAAACATGCCCTAAAGCTCTAAATCCATTAGGTAATCAACTAGGCGGAAGTCGCAACCCTAGATCTTTCATAATTTAAAAAACAACCAAAACCAAAAATATTGTCTCTTTGTTTTACTATTGCAATCAATAGAGTAAAAATTAGAAGTAGAAACAACAATTGTCAATGTGGAAGTGTAATTTAGGGCACATAATACATTCACACTAGGTGTATACCTAATCCAAAATCTAACTCCTTGTGGATTCGATCCCGACTTGCATTGGGTTTTTATTATTTCTTCGGCCGCCTCACAACCTATATTTGTGATGTGAGTTTCGGCGAGACCATACCTCCTTACCAAAAATAAAAATAAGCATCTTTCCCAATGCTTAACAAAATAAGAGTAAAGGAAGGGTTAGAGTGAAGAGAACTCCCTATGGCTCTGTGGCCATCTCCGTTTCCCCAGCAGTGGCACCGACCTAAGCCTTATCCAACTAAATCTCATCATCCTGAAGTTCAGGAGTGGCTGGGTTGGTGAACATCTAACGTACTACCTCGGCAGTATCAACAACAATGTCTGGCTCCTCAGACTGGCCAACTGGTGCTGTAGGTGATGTATGATATGGGTCTGGGTGGTGCGGGTCAATGAGCATATCAAATGAAATATCTCCGGCTGCTACAAGCTTGTTGACCTGTCTCCGGAGCGTATCCACTGACTTCTTTGAGGCCTGTGAATTCCGCATATTCTTCACTTCCTTGGCCAACTCTTCAATCACAAACCCATTGTTGGCCCATGTCATTGAATGGGTTTTGAAGATTGATAAATTTTGAGAAGTTGAACCAGGTCCATCAAAGCATACACACCTGAACGGAGCAGTTGGCACACGAATCGTACAAGCATAGGATATATTAGTGATTGATGAGTATCAAAGAACTAAGAGGATGCCTCCTAATACGAAAAGATTACAAATTGATGAAGATGACAGAAGTTGCATTCAGCTAGGACAGAAATAAAGGAAGGAAGTTGAGTTATATTTGAACTAACTTACTCAAGTAGAGTTGAATCAAAAATAAACCATGGACCCGACAACTGACTTTATAAATACTCAAAGTATTACTGCTGAAATTCACGACACACAAAGACGCACAAAGACTAAATTGAATCAAGTTCTGCAAGAAAAATTCCCAGTATATTTGCAAGTAGAAGTATTGTGCAAAGGCTACAGTTCAACTACAACAAACAGTTCCATTTGTTTATCATTGAGTCTACTTGGGGTTAATAGGAGTTTTAACATTGTATCTTTTCATCTTTCATAGAAGCAAGTGTAATAGGTACACATTGTTCATGTTAGAGCTAACTTGAAGTCTGTAGAAATTAGCTAGATGCTAGTTGATACAAAGAGCATTAGATTTAGTCCTAGGGTTACAAAAGAGTTTATTTTGTATGTCCGTTTGGCTCAGTGTTTTTAGTGAAGTGGTTGAGGAAATCCTACTGAGGAGTAGGTTGTAGTTTTTTCACCTTTTGAGCCAGGTAATTTTCACGTAAAAATATCAGTGTCTTTACTTTACTGCTTTATTATTCCGCAAATAGTAGGAATTAACATATAATATTGTGTACTGCACAATTAACATATAATATTGTGTAGTATTGAAGTCTAAAACATCAATTGATATCAGAGCAGGTTATCCTTGAACAGTCTAACACCTTGGAAAAGATCAAGATGAGTGCACCACCTGGGAACTGGGAAGGTCAATCAACTACAAGGCCACCACTCTTCAATGGCCAGTACTATTCTTGGTGGAAGAATAGAATGAATGACCACCTTATTGGAGAGGACTATGAACTCTGGGACATAGTCACTAATGGACCACTTGCAACAATGAAGAAAACTGCTGAAGGTGTAGATGTACCTAAGACTAAGGCTGACTGCACGGCTGAAGATCTGAAGAAATCGGAGAAGAATGCCAAAGCAAAGAAGTGGCTAGTGTGTGGATTAGGACCAGGTGAATACACTAGAATCCAAAGCTGCACCACTGCCAAGGAAATCTGGGATACTCTACAAGTAGCCCATGAAGGAACAACTCAAGTAAAGAGGTCTAGAGGTACACTACTATACTCTCAGTATGAAAACTTCACTATGAAAGAAGGAGAGACAATTCAGGAAATGTACACAAGGTTCACAACCTTGACAAATGAACTCAAGTCTCTTGGAAGAATCATACTTGAAGAAGAAAAGGTAGAGAAGATCTTGACAAGGGTTGTGCCTATCTCATGGAAAAGCAAGATCACTGTTATCCAGGAATCCAAATATATGGCAACCCTTAGACTAGATGAGTTTATTGGAAACCTCACTACTTATGAACTCAGAAGGCAAACCATGAAGATGGATGCCCCAATGAAGGAGAGAAGTCTAGCATTGAGGATCACTGAGGGAGTTGATCTGGAGGAGGATGAGATTGCCATGATAACCAAAGAATTCAAAAACCTTCTCATGAGGAAGAAGGGCATCTCCAGGGGAGGAAACTTCAACAAGGCAAGGACACCAGAAAGTTCAGCTAATGAGGGATGCTATAAATGTGGTAAGACTGACCATATCATTAAAAACTATCCTCAATGGGACGTAGAGTGGAAAAAGGAAAGATATAAGAGAAGGAACAGGTTCAACTCAAGACAAACACAACAAAGGCTATGGTTGCTGCTTGGGGGAAAAGTTCAGATGAAGAATCAGAAGATGGGGAGACAGAAGATCAGGCTCTCATTGAAATTGGAGAATCTGATGAGGAGACGTATGAAGAACCATAGGTAAGTATCTCAAAACATAAAACTAAAATAAAGTTTTTATCTAAGGAGAAACTCTCTGAGTTGCTACTTGACTTCATAGATGATTCTGAGGAAACAACCAAAGAGAAGGATCAAATATCTAAAGAGTGTGCAATTCTAAAAGAAAAATGCATGGACCTGGAAGTAAGGGTCAGTGAATCTGAAAAGAAAAACACTGTCTTGATGAACCAGGTTCATCCACTCGAAACTGAGATTCTAGAGCTAACATCTGAAAACTTAAAGTTAAGACTAGGATCTAGTAAAAAGGTAGTTGATCTCTCTCATGTTGTGTTAGAAGAAGACTTAGGTAAACTGAAAGATAAAATATATGCCAAGGATGAGCAGATAAGATCTCTTAAATAAGATTTTGGCAAAGTCAAACATGAATTAGATCAAACCTGTAAATGGAAAAAATCCTCTGGCGCCCTGATATGGCTTCAAGAGAATCATAGTAGCAACAGGAGAGGGATTGGAAGTCAAATTCCCAAGTGGGATCCCATAAACAAGTATCTCACTCTTCCTGAAAATAAAATCTGCACCCATTGTGGGAAGACTAGCCACTATATATATGAGTATGCTGTAAAAGAGAAGGCCAGTGAGAAAAATGAGAGATTCATTAAAAAGAAAACTGGCTACCAAATTGGGCCAGAAAAAATCTAATTCATCCATTCTCTCATATAAAAGGGCCCAAACTAGTTTGGGTTCTTAAAACTAACCCCTGATTTCCTTTTGAAGGTTCAAGTGAGATGAGGCTGCCAGTTTTGGTACTTGGATAGTAGCTGGTCAAAGAATATGACTGGGAACATGGAACAGTTCCATGCACTTGAAAGTCTCAAAGGATGAAATGTCTCATTTAGAAACGGAAAGAAAGGTGAAATCATTGGGGTAGGTAAGGTAGGTAAGGATGATACACGATCTATTGAACATGTGTATCTAATAGATGGCTTGAAATGTAGTCTGATCGGTGTATCACAACTATGTGACAGAGCTAACCTGGTTGCTTTCACTTCCACAAAATGTTTTGTGATTAACCTGCTTACTGACAAGATTGTTTTGTAGGGAAAAAGAATGAATAACATCTATGTCATGGATTTGTCCACACTGTTTGAAAATGAACTCACTTGTCTAAATATGTTGGACAGTGGTCCCCTCTTGTGGCACAAACGACTTGGTCATGCAAGTCTAACTCAGCTTAACAAACTAGTCTCTAACGACTTAGTGGTAGGACTTCCTAACATTAAGTTTAAGGAAGACAAAGTTTGTGAGGCATGTGTCAGGGGGAAGCAGGTAAGGTCCATTTCAAAAGTAAGAAAATGATCAGTACCACCAGGACGTTGAAACTGGTTCATATGGATCTATGTGGTCGTATGAGAACTTTAAGTAGAGGTGGTAAGAGATATGTGATGGTGCTAGTTGATGATTTTTCAAGGTTAACTTGGACCTTATTCCTGTCATCTAAGGATGAAGCATTTGATATGTTGACCTCATTTGTTAAGAAAGCTCAAAATCAATTGGGACATCAACCAACATCAATAAGATCTGACCATGGTACTGAGTTTGAGAATACCAATTTTTTTGAGTTCTGTGATGAACATGGTGTCAATCACAATTTTTTTGCTCCTAGAACCCCACTGCAAAATAGGTTTGTTGAAAGGAAAAATAGAACTCTTGAAGACATGGCAAGAACCATGCTTCTATCAAGAAAACTACCTCACAGCTTCTGGGCAGAAGCAATTAACACTGCATGCTACATTATTAATAGATGCATGACCAGACCTCTGGTAGAGAAAACTCCCTATGAATTCTTTAAAGGGAGAAAGCCCAACATATCCCATCTTAGGGCTTTTAGATGCAAGTGTTATGTGCGTAATAATGGTAAATATTCTCTAGGAAAATTTGATCCCAGAAGTGATGAGGGAGTGTTCTTGGGATATTCAACACATAGCGAAGCTTATAAAATATACAATAAAAGAACTATGTGTGTAGAAGAAAGTGTACATGTTATCTTTGATGAAACTAACACCTTATCTGAGAGAAAGGAACCAGAAGATGAGGATCTTGGACTGGTGAGGAGAAATGAGCACATTGAAGCACCCATGGCAGATGGAACAGGTGATGGACCAAGGTCAACAACCCCACACAACTCGACAGGGGGAATTTTACATGAAAATACTGGCCCTGATCCTGTTCCACAACTACAAGACAACATGGAACAATCCAGAAGTTAACAACTGGTACTCAAACGAGAAAGATATCAGAGTTCTCACCGTCTTGAGAACATCATAACAGACTTGAGTTCTTGAATCAAAACTAGATCCTCCTCGAAAAATCTGTGTGTGTTTGATGCATTTCTATCCTTGATTTAACCAAAGAACATTGATGAACCCTTGCAAGATGCTGATTGGGTAACAGCCATGCAAGAAGAGTTGAATCAATTTGAGAGGAGTCAAGTATGGCACTTGGTACCCAGGCCACTAGACACATCAGTAATTGTCACCAAGTGGGTCTTTAGGAACAACCTCGATAAAGATGGAATTGTTACAAGAAATAAGGCTAGATTGGTTTTTCAAGGATACAACCAAGAAGAGGGAATTGACTATGATGAGACCTTTGCTCCTGTTGCAATATTGAAGGAAATCAGACTTCTTATAGAATTTGCTGCACATATGGAATTCACTCTTCATCAGATGGATGTAAAGAGTGCCTTTCTTAATGGCTATTTGAAGGAAGATGTATTTGTAAAGCAGCCTCCTGGTTTTGAAAGCAAAGAGTCACCTGATCATGTATATAAAACTTCACAAGGCTCTCTATGGTCTCAAGCAAGCGCCTAGAGCTTGGTACGGGAGATTGTCAAAATTCCTGTTGGAACATGGGTACAAACGAGGCAAGATAGACAGTACTTTGTTCCTAAAGGAAAGGGGAAAAGATCTTCTAATTGTGCAAATATATGTTGATGATGTCATATTTGGGGCAACTATTGAAAAGCTTAGCAAGGAATTTGCTACATTAATGGCGAGTGAGTTTGAAATGAGTATGATGGGTGAGCTAACCTTCTTCTTAGGTTTGCAAATCAAACAAACTCCACATGGCACAATGATACATCAACAGAAGTATGTGAAAGAACTCCTCAAGAAATTCAAAATGGAGGATTCAAAGGAAATAGACACCCCAATAGCCACAGCTACAAAATTGGATGTGGATGAACCTGGTTCATCAGTTGATCAGAAGACATACAGAGGGATGATTGGGTCTCTACTCTATCTCACTGCAAGTAGACCTGATATTATGTTCAGTGTGGGACTATATTCTAGGTTTCAAGCCAATCTAAAGGAGTCCCACCTCACTGCAGTAAAAATAATTTTAAGATATCTGCACGGCACCACCGATCTGTGCCTTTGGTATCCTAAAGGTAGTAATTTTGACCTTGTAGGATATGTTGATGTTGATTATGCAGGTTTCCGAATTGACAGGAAAAGTACTTCAGGCATGGCTCACTTTTTGGGCTCCTGCCTTGTCTCTTGGGCCACCAAGAAACAAAATTCAGTAGCCTTGTCTACTGCTGATGCTGAATATGTGGCTGCAGCCTCTTGCTGTGCCTAGTTGCTATGGATCAAGCAACAACTCTTGGACTTTTGTATAGATGTGGGATGAATTCCTATTTACTATGATAACACTAGTGCAATTAGTATGACAAAGAACCTGATTCATCACAAGAGAACTAAGAACATTGATGCTAGGCACCATTTCCTGAGGAATAACTATGAAAAGGGAATGATCTCAATCGAATTATGTGCTACTGATCGTCAAATTGCTAATGTATTTACCAAAGCATTGAGTATGGAGCATTATGAGAGAAACATGCTTGAATTTGGGATGATTAAGATCACCTAATTGAAAAACAAAAATAAAAAACTAAAAAATTGAGAAAAAAGGAAGTTNCTTTATTGCCATACTCTTCTGCCATGTATTAATATGATTCCCTAGTTACTAATGATGTTTCTCTATCTTTGTGAATTGAGGCAAAATAAATATATTTAACAGGATGAACCTAGTTCATCCATGCTGGTTTACATGACTGACAATGTATTTTCTCATCTCCATACATGTATTAATTCAAGTACAGTCATACATGAGCAGGACTCTATCCATTTATGGTTCAAATTAAAAATCTCGTACTTACCCAAATAATGAACCAGTTCCAAAGAAGTCCTGTCTCAAGTAATTAGCCTAGTTTTAAGGGGAAGGTAACTGTCTAATCAATGTCCAATCGCTGACAGTCCTTAATCGATTAGTATCCTACTTGGGTTAATAAACTTCTGTTGTAATCTCCCCAGCCACGAGTTATAAATAGGCCATCCTTACCCATTGTGCATAAAGCAACAGTCGAACCTCATTCAACTTACTCAACTCAAAATCCCCACTGCCTTTTTTTTCTTCTCTCTCTAACAAAATCAAAATCATGTTGTCTCCTCCACCGGCTTCTTTTGAATCATCCCCAAACAGGGATTATCATGGGGGAAACTATGAATCCTACTCAAACTCTTCTTGAGTTTATATTTCCGAGTCTTCTGAAAAATCATCAACCCCAGAACACTCTACAATCCCTGAACCTACACCAAACCCTACCCTAGCCCCCAAAACCCGTCGTGTTAAGGTTCTTGCACGCAAATTTGTGGCTTCTGGTTCAAGAGAAAAATTCTTGGAATAATTTTTGCGTGCTGAGGAAGGCTGCAAACGAAAATCATCCAATGATTCCTTCAAATCAGCCAATGAAGATGAAGCATCTGGTTCATCCAGTGCTGAGAAAGGTAATACTGAAGTTACCTCTGATTTAAATTCTGCTGAAAATCGATTTGTATTGGTGGGCTCTGTGGTGAATGTGGAAGTGCTAAGAAGGCAAAGAAAATTTGGGAAAGATAAAAATCTTGAAAAGGAGGGAGAAGTAGATGTGGGGGGATCCGGGGAGGATGGTACTACCCTTGCAATTTGTGGCCTCATTCTTGAAAATCTTGAAGAAGATGTCATGGTTTTAGGGGGACTACTGAAGTTGAGGAAGCTGTTGTTGGGTTGGAGAAGTTAATGAAGGAAATTGATGAACATGTTTCTTCTGGGGAAGAAACTTTCGCTGAAAGTTTGAAGAAGCTGGGGGACTCATACAACCCTAAGAAGAGAAGGACTCTAAAGTCCAAAAAGTCTAAAGCCTCGGTTCCTTCAAAGAAAAGGAAGAATGCTGATTCTTGTTGGTGTACTTGTTCTTAGGGTACGTTATACGAGAAATACTGTACGAGAAGAGGAGGAGAAGTTGGAAAAAGCTCTGCAAGAGAGCAAAAGAAAGAAGGCAGAGAAGGGGAAAGCAAAGGTAGGGGAACCTGTTTAAGCTATTGTTAACGATGAAGAGTTGTTAGACCTGGTCCAACAAGAAGAGGAGTTTGTTCCAGTGGTTATTAAGACACCCAAGCCCAAAAAGGCTATGACTTCTTCAAAGAAGTCAACTACTATGTCCATTACCACTGGGAGTACTGCTACGAGACAAGGTCTAAGATAAAGAAGGTGAAGAAAATACAGATTGTTGAGAGGGATGATGATCCATAATGGAGTGGAGCGGAAGAGAAGGAGGTTGGAGAAGTTTCTACTAACAGACTTTCCATGTTTGGAAAGAGAAAAATCTTGAAGGGAAAGTTGTTAAAGGATTTGGAGGAGCCTGGAATGAGGTAATTACTTGATTTTCTGGCAGCACAGGGCTAGAAGGACATGGTCCTTTGCATGGAGGGCATGCTGGTCAGAAATGAAGTTGTGGAGTTCATGGGGAATGCCACAGTCATTGGAGGCAGGGTCACCACATTGGTCAAGGGAGTTGAAGTCTCCTTTGATGCTCAAGAACTGGGAGTCATTCTAGATATTCCAGGTGAGGGTTATGAAGAATACATGAGGTAGAGATGGCCTTGTTTAGATGGAATGGCCTCAGCTCTCAATGTCATTGGAGGCAGGGTCACCACATTGGTCAAGGGAGTTGAAGTCTCCTTTGATGCTCAAGAACTGGGAGTCATTCTAGACATTCCAGCTGAGGGTTATGAAGACTACATGAGGTAGAGATGGCCTTGTTTAGATGGAATGGCCTCAGCTCTCAATATCACCAGGTTCTTCTGCGACAATGAGAAGGAGCTTCAACCCAGGGCTGTGTACAAGAGTGAGATGAAGCCTGAGCACAAGTTGTTCTTTGAATTTGTGATCAAATTCCTTTTGCCAAGACAAGAATGAAGACACACTGCTAACTATATGGATTTAACCCTCATGGATTATCTGTATATAGGCAAACAAATCCATTGGTTAGATTTTATCATCCAGCTCTTTGACAGAGTGGTGAATGCACCAAAGCCCATGCGATCTCTTATGGCTTTATTCTGACTGCAGTTCTTGCTCATTTTGGAGTTCCTACAAAGAAGACTGAGATGGCTACTGCTAAGGATTTCTTTGGGCAGGACACTTTGCTGTCGTGTGATTATACTGTCAATGCCCTTGGCAGATGAACCTGGTTCATCTCGGAAGCAACCAATCAACAACAAGGTCTGCGTTCTGGTGAAGGAAAGTAAGTTAAAGGATATGGAGATCCTTCGATTGAAGTCTCTCCTAGTGGAGGTAGAAGGTGAGCGTGATGCTCTCATAGCTGAGTTAGCAAAGGAGAAGGAGAAAAATAAAGGTGTTTTACACCAAATGCCGTCCCTTCTAAAAACCAAGAACCCAACCTCATCTGCACCCTCCCAGCCTTAGGAATGTCCAGTGCTACCCCCTCCAAACCAATCAAGTGCCCAGTTCGGGACAATGTCTAGTTTTGTTTTAGTTTTTATTCTGTTTTTCTCATGTGTTTGGCTGTTTTGATTTTGGTGTTGATCAACACTGTTAATCACTAAAAGCTTGTTTTGAAAAATATCTCAATTTCTTAGTTAGCTTACTTTATTAGTTTCTTGTGTAGATTAATCAGGTTTGCACCTGTAGTTGCCTAAATTGGCCATGGGTAAGAATTAAAAACTGGTAAGTATCATTTTGCAACTTTTCGATGACGCCAAAAGGGCAAAGATGTTCTGTGTGTTTCAAAATTTTCAAAAGTGATATTTATAACCTAATGAGCCTGGTTCTCAATGATATATGCTTAAAAATATACAAAGTGTTTGAAGTGTATACAGGATAAAAGCACAGAGTTTGTCATCATCAAAAAAGGGGAATTTGTTGGCCCATGTCACTGAATGGGTTTTGAAGATTGACAAATGTTGACAAGTTGAACCAGGTCCATCAAAGCATACACACCTGAACGGAGCACTTGGCACAAGAATCATACAAGCATAGGAGATATCAGTGATTGCTGAGTATCAAATAACTAAGAGGATGTCCCCTAATACGAAAAGATTGCAAATTGATGAAGATGACAAAAGTTGAATTCAGCTAGGACGGAAATAAAGGAAGGAAGTTGAGTTATATTTGAACTCGCTTACTCAAGTAGAGTTGGATCAGAAATAAACCATGGACTCAACAACTGACTTTATAAATACTCAAAGTATTACTGCTGAAATTCATGACACACAAAGACGCGCAAAGACTAAATTGAATCAAGTTCTGAAAGCAAAATTCCTAGGATATTTGCAAGTAGAAGTATTGTGCAAAGGCTACAGTTCAACTAGAAGAAACAGTTCCATTTGTTTATCATTGAGTCTAGTTTGTTGTAGTAGGAGTTTTAACATTGTATCTTTTCAGCTTTCATAGAAGCAAGTGTAATAGGTACACGTTGTTCAAGTTAGAGTTAGCTTGAAGTCTGTAGAAATTAGCTAAAGTCTATTTGATACAAAGAGGATTATAGTTAGTCCTAGGATTGCAAAAGAGTTTATTTTGTCAGTCCGTTTGGCTTACAGATTTTAGTGAAGTGGTTGAGCAAATCCT
Organism: Nicotiana knightiana; assembly: GCA_005239525.1. NCBI lineage: Eukaryota > Viridiplantae > Streptophyta > Magnoliopsida > Solanales > Solanaceae > Nicotiana > Nicotiana knightiana. The sequence continues at coordinate 4,272 of ML379870.1, read as the reverse complement.
ACTGAAGAGTAGGTCGTGGTTTTTCACCTTTTGAGTCAGGTGTTTCCCACGTAAAAATATATGTGTCTTTACTTTACTGCTTTATTATTCCGCAAAAAGTAGTATGTAGTACACCAAGAAGAACCAGGCTCTTCTTATTAGACAGCACTAGAAAATTAGGTACTGCACAATTAACTTATAATATTGTGTATTATTGACGTCTGGCCTTAATATTGTTCTGATTTTCCAGATTCTTCTTCAAGGTTTCTTCAACTGTGGGTGAAATATGTGGTGCCAGAATAGATGACTACGCTCCAACATTGCTGGATATGTCAGAAAGCTTAGCAGTAGCTATCTGCATCTAGTTGTTGAGGATCGCTAGTGTCTGGGAGACTTGCAGTGGAGAAAGTGGAGTAGAGGGCATAAAAAACAACTTAAAAGCCGAGATGGACGTCACTGAGGTTGAAGGTGGAGGCATGGCAGCTGCACTAGCCGAAGGCTCAGTTGAAGGAATTTCAAATATAAATCAATCATTTGATCAAACAAAAAAAAGTACGTGGGCCTTATAGGCAACGACCGTCGGAGAACTGGAAGGAGTTATGAAGTGGATGGCATATCTGCTGACTCTGCAGCCACCACCGATGGTGTTGATACCCAATTTTCTCATATATATTTCAAAAAATACATATATACCTTCAAAATAGTGCATGGGCATCAATCCGTTTTTTTTCATAATTTTCTGTAATTTTAAAGGATTTTCAATTAATTTATTCAAGCATTTTATTATCTAAATATTTACTAATTGCATAACAAATAATTTCATAATAATTTTATTACTTAATTTTTATCATTTATATTCATATAAAGCTTTAATCATTTTATGCATAATTATATTTACATCTTTAGGCTATAATTGCACTAATTTTGCAATAATAGCACATATATGTATAATTACATTATTTATGCAGAAAAATGACTTTTTATGTTTTTATAATGTTAAATGATTATTTTAAATTATTTTCATATACAAATGGCATTTTTATCATCTATTAATTATTTTTATAAATTATTTTGTTAGTTTATTTGGGTATTTAAAACATAGCCATTTTTATTAAAATTTCCGGACCCGCACAATACCCTAAATAGCCCAACTATCCTAACCCATAACCCAATACCCAAACCCAAATACCCAAACCAAATAACCCAGATCCAATAACCTGCCCCAACTTAAAACTAATCCTGGTCGTTGATCTCAGAAGATTAATGGTCCAGGACTCCCTTTCCTTTTTTAATTACACCAACCCTCTTAACCCTACCCTCATTCCCCTCAACCCGTCTTCCTTATATCCCTTCTATCTCTCTTCTCTCTCACCCCCTTCTAACCCTTGCTCGCTGTCACTAATATCCCCTTTTATTCATGGGGTTTTTCTTTGATTCCATGCCTTATCCGACCTCATCTCTCAACTGGTTGTTTAATTTTCATGTTGCTTGAGGATAATCTCAAGAGATTCAAACTAGATTTGGTTCAAAAATCTCTCCTTTCTCGGTTAATCCGTCTATATCTACTCTGATGTCTACTTTCGTGTTTTTATGGTTTCAAATATCTGGCTCAAACCAGATTTGATTTACTTTTGTTTGTTTTCATGAACTTAGTTATTTCTGGTTAAATCCGTTTAGATTTCTTTCGATCTAAAGCGGTTTTAAGTTTGTTTGGTATTTTTCCTTTATGATTTTCTATTTTTACTATTATTGTTAACCGATTTTATTTTACCCTAAAAGCAAGGGTTTTGATTTCTAATAAGGTTTCTGCAAAAAAAATTTAAACATTTAAATGTTTCAACTCTGGTTTTCTTCTTTACAGTTTCGACTGATTTTTACTCGAGTCTCATCTCTATGTCTTTGATATGCCTTAGGGTTTCAATTATTCGACTGTTTGTTATATGTTTTGCCCGTTTACCTTAGCTCTATCAATTAAAGTGATTAATTGGTTTACTTGCCTAAATAGGGTTTGAAATTGTGCTTTCCTTTAATATCAATATTTCCTTATTGGATTTTACCTGTTCTTTCCTTATGTGATTAATAATTGGTGATACTTCCCTTATTTCCCTTACTGGCCTGATTTCTAAGCTTTGTTGATTTATAATTGATTTTTGGACTTACTGCTTACCTTATTTGACCTTACACTTGTATGCTGATTGATTTCGTGGGGAATTTTCCTAGATTTAAGTGATATGTGATTCCGTCCTATTAATTGATTTGTGTTATTATGTGTGGCTAGAATTCATGGTTTAACACGTTATGTGCCTTACATTTTTTGTGCGTTAATGATAAACATACACTTTCTATGTGCATAATGGAGTCTATTTCATGTGTAGGTGAATTGGAGATGGAAGCCGAGCTAAATGGATGCATAAACGTCGAAAACACGCTCAAGAGGCGAAAAGGAGTGAACTAGGCTATAGTCGGGCGTTTGGACTGTAAAGCCTTGTCATACCAGGCTATAGCTGGGCGTTTGGGCTATAAAGCCTGGTAGGACCAGGCGTTTGAGCCCTAACGCCAGGCCTGACCAGGTTTTATCCGGGCGTTTGGGCCATAAAGCCTGGTCCCTGGTCCGGTCCAATCCGAGTTTTGAAGATTTTAAGTGTTTCCCGATTTGAATAGAAGTCTCTTACACGTTTAGGGTTTGTCCCAAACATATAAATAGACCCAAAAACACAACTTGAAAGAGGAGACACCATTAGAGACAAGAGGCGCCTGTGGAATACTACTCAGTGAAGCAAAACATTGATTTTTACATCTTTTATTCAGTACTTTTTAGTTTAATTATGCAGGTTATTTTAGAGTTGATTATTATGAGCATGATTAGCTAATTTCTTTAATCTAGGGTTTTCGTAGAACCCGTTGGGGGATGAACTTATTGTGATNAGGGTTTAGAGGTTGGATTAGAAATAACGATACCTCGGGTGCAACCTAAAGTGAACTGTAATGCAATCTAGCTAGCGTAGCTTGAGAGAGTGCGTCTAGTAAATTATCATAATTACTTGTGAGAGATTTATGGTAGATAGAATGTTCATGATTGATAGATTCAACTAATCGAACTATAAGAAGTATTCGAGAAGGAAGTTCACCGACAGGGGAAACCATAACCTTAGACCTTTATTATAATTGTTTACACCATATTGTTAGTTAATCTTTAGTTTATTAATTTTGTCAGTAGAAATAGTAAAAAATCACCAATTTATATTCAAAAATCTTAAGGAAATTGATTAAGTAAAAGTTGTGTATTCTGACGGCTTGATTGATACATATATTCCCCGTGGGATCGACTCGGGGCGTAATACCCCGGATTATATTTGCAGAACCCGTTTAGCCTTTCTATAAGACATAGTTGAGCGTGATCATGTTAACCCTAATTTATTGATTAATTGATTTTGCATACTTTATTTGTGTGTAACTAATTTCATACCTTATTTGGTTTTACTCTATTGTATGCTATAAAAGCCTTTCGTTGTTCTATCAAAAAACTCTTAAGCTTTCTGTTCTATCAAAAAACTTAAGTTCTCTCTTTCTGTTATTCTGATTTGATGCACTGTCTGGCCGGCTAAAAGCCAAGGCTAGACTCTCAGGATTCAAATTGTTGTTACATTCCTGTTTGCTTTCTTCTCAACTGGTATGCTTTAACTCTTGTTATCCTATTTCTATTCTATGTGCTTATTTGGTGAGTTCATCTCAAAACCGCAACATGTTTCTGTTTGCTATATGCTCACATGATTTCACTTAGTGATAATGTTAACTAGGTTATCTCTAATAACGTGAAACCTTGTATAATCAGTTGTATGTTCCATGTTCTGCAAAGCATGTAATATGTGACTAATTATGTCTGTTAGTTCAAGTATCCTTTCTCTTTTATGATTACTTTAAATACCGGTATGAGTATTTATTCTGAATAAATACCAACATGCTTGAGCCATGTGCTGAATACGGCATCTGTTTGTTCTAGGTGGAGTTCTGTTTGCAGTTCTGTAGTTTGAATATATTTACTCCTGAAATTAAACTGTTTTTTCCAAAATTGTCCCCTTACCCTTTATGTACAGTTTTCAAACTTCTACTCTTAGTTATCTAGGTTCCTTCCACTCCCAATGTGAGCACTGACTAGGGTCCTTCAGACTCCTCTGAACTCTGACACATTGGGGCTGGTCTTCCAATCTTTTACAAATTGTTGTGCTGAGTAAGGTTCTGGTGTGAGCATTACCCGGGGTCCCTGAGGCCCTTGGGAACTTTGACACACCAGAA
>ML379869.1:0-18706 GCA_005239525.1 Nicotiana knightiana | reverse complement strand
AGAGTGTAGTGCCAGAGTTCAGAGTAAACTTCCTCCTAAGTTGAAGGATCCTAGGAGTTTCACATTTCCTTTGTCTCTTGGAAAACAAGAAATTGGTAGAGCCTGTGTGATTTAGGGGCTAGTATAAATTTGATGCCATCTTCTTTGTTCAAGAAACTCAGATTGGGGGTTCTTAGACCTACCAAAATCACCTTACAGTTAGCAGATAGGTCGCTAATTATGCCGGAAGGAATTATTGAAGATGTGCTAGTTCGAGTGGGAAACTTTATTCTTCCCGCTGATTTTATTGTGCTTGATTACGAGGCAGATGAGGAAGTGCCCATTATATTGGGGCGACCATTCTTAGCTACTGGTGGAGAAATTATTGATGTGAGGGCAGGGAAGTTAAAAATGAGAGTTGACGATGAAGAGGTCACTTTTAATGTGTACAAGGCACTTAAACTCCCAAAGCATTATGAGGACCTATGCATGATTACTGTGGTCGACGTGAAGGGGATAGAGCAGAGTCCTTATGTGAATGGCAGCGATCCAGAGGAGGTGGTGTTTCAAACTGAGGGTGTAAAGATAATTGAGAAAAGAACCAGAGATGAAAAAAGAGACCCGTTAAGAGCGTGCAAAAAGGCTAGGCTTCATGGGAGAAAGAAGAAGAGAAAGCGCCCAGCCTGAGAAGAGTAGCAGAGTCGTGCCACGACGTTAAATAAGGCGCTTATTGGGGGGCAACCCATCTGTATATCTATTCTATTTTTAAATTTATTTATTTATTTTTTTTAGTGTCAGTTTTGTGTTATTTTTATTTTGCAGAGTAGGGAAAGTATGAGTACCCAAAAGTTGAAGCTGAGGGGCATGTTTGAGCTTAAGTGTGGGGTCATCCCGACTCTAAAGATTGAGAATCATGTCCGGGCTAGGCCCGAGGGGGTCTCAGGGAGTATTTCTCACCCTTGTTTTAATGTTTTTCTTTGTGATCATGCATCGAAGACTATGCATAACATAAGTCTGGGGTGGGGAAACTACTTTCTGAGGTGTAATTGTATAAAATTATTGTTTTTTAGAAAAAATCTCGGATTTTTCCCAATGATGGATCTGTTGGACAATTTTCTTGAGGAATAAAGTCCGATTTAAAAAACACCAAAAAGATTTTTTTTTTTATTTTGAGTAGTGAGGTAGTATCCCTTAGTTTTTCTTTGGGCACCGGTTCTTTTCCAAGGGTGTAACTTGAACCGGGTACTTAAACTTTTTTTTTAGAGTAGTTAGGAAGAAACTGAGTAACTTATAAATACCCTATGACATGTTTGATGCCGGCATATTAGGTTATGACATACATTCTGCTTTCCCTTATATTTGGTTTGACATGTGATGCCTGAGTAAAAATAAATAGCCTATTTTGTGACGCCTTAGCTCAGTTGTTTGACTTGTATGCTACATAGTGTAATATTGCTTAATTCTCTCAATTTTGTGTGCTTGCTTGACTTGAGAGTTGAATAAAACCATTGTGATTAAGTCATATGCAATGTGTGAGTGAGGTTTGGTGATTTTCTATGCTATCCTGTGTAGTCTAGAACTTGCCCCGTGTGTTAATCGAAGCGAAATGGTAGGTTATGCTAGTCTAGGGGATGATGTAGGCATTTTCTTGCTTGATCATGGATGTTCTTGTCACATGAAAATTAAAAATTTCCATTGCTAGCCCCTTTTAGCTGTTTGACCTTTTCTTTGGTACCCACATTACAAGCCGTACCCCTATTTTGTTCTTAAATTCAGATTTTTGCACCTTTTCCTCCTAAGGAACTTAGTCGCTAAAGAAGTAAGGTGAGATATTGGGGATTAAGTTTTGAGTGGAGCCATAGAAATACCTGTTAGTGCACAAAAAATTTATTCAAAAGTCACTAGCCCTTGAATCTTCATGTATGGAGTGTGTGTAGGAAAGAAAGAAAAAAATGATAGTAAAAGTATGTACAAAAAGATACACAACTCCAAGTTTTTATTAATTTGTGCTAGTGAAAATATAGAAGTGCTTAATTGAAAAAGGGCTATGTTGAATATGAATTGTGACAAGGGAATTGGTTGAGAAGACTATGTGTTGCTTTGTGAAGGTAGTGTATTAAAGTGCTTAGGAGGGTGAGTCACTATTTCTAAATATATCCTACCCGTCCCATTGCCTACATTACAGCCTTAAAAGTCCTAATTGATCCTAGATTTGGCTACCTTGAATTAGTGTAGATCTACACTACGGGCAAGCTTATGGTACGACCGTGGGATGCATATGAATTCTTTGTGAGAGTGAGTGAAATTGTTCAATTGTGTGATGTCCTTAAATAATGTTCAAAAGCATATTTGAACGTGTGGACTAGTTATATTCACTCTTTTATTGTTGGTGAGGGCACATGACTCATTAAAGATTGGTAATGTTGTAACTTTCTTGTTGGGTAGGTGCGTGAATTGAGATGACTTAGTAGTAGCAAGTTAATTCTTGAGGTTGGGTGGTTGCAATTAGGTTGTTGGTATGATTGATTAAATTGTTATACTTGGGCATGTTTAAAGAAGGGGAAGAATGTGAAATTTGTATGTTCATACTTGATTGCCAGTATCTATCATAGTTAAGGGGTAATGTGTGTGATTGAAAAGTAAAATACTCCTTGTTAATGAAATGTGTACGTGTTGAAGGGTAATAGATTGTCCCATTGCTCGAGGACGAGCAAGAGTCTAAGTGTGGGGTGTTGATGCGTGGCTAGAATTCATGGTTTTAAGCATTATGTACCTTACATTTTATGTGCATTTGTGATAAAAATACACGTCATATGTGCATAATGGAGTCTATTTCATGTGTAGGTAAATTGGAGATGGAAGCCGAGCTAAATGGATACATAAACGTCAAAAATACGCTCAAGAGTCGAAAAGGAGTGACCCGGGCTATAGCCGGGCGTTTGGGGCTTAAAGCCTAGTCATACCAGGCTATAGCTGGGCGTTTGGGGCTTAACGCCTGGGGTCTCTGTTCCGGTCCAATCCGAGTTTTGAAGGTTTTAAGTGTTTCCCGGTATAAATAGAAGTCTCATACACGTTTAGGGTTTGTCCCAAATATATAAATAGACCCATAAACACAACTTTGAGGAGAGGATGCCATTTTTGGAGAGAAGATACACACAGGATCATTAGAAAGCGAAGGATTTCTCAGTTTTCTTCATCTTATTCTAGTATTTCCAATTTATGCAAAACTTATGCAATTGTGTGATTTTAGCATGAGTGGCTAAACACCCATTGTTCTGGGGTTGTGGTTTAGCCATGAATATTGTTATTCGACATTAATTTAACCTTGATTATAGTTCACTCAATATATGGTTGTTTCTTCAATTCTGTGTTTAATTGCTTAATTGTCTGGCCAGCAATTAGGTTCTATATACTATCTATGTTATGCTTGGGAAAGCCGTATATAGATTAGAGAAGAATTGAAGAGAGCGCGATCTTAACCCTTCAGGGGAGCGGATTTGTGGTTAGGATAGGAATATACCTAGTCACCATGCTTAATTAAACATCGTAATCTTAGTGCATTCTAATAGATTAATTTCATAGGAATATATGCGTTAATCTATTGAAAATAGAGGAGTAGTACTTCGGAAGAAGGCTATGAGAGCGTTTATCGATTAATTAGCAACCATGAGTAAATTATATGAAAGGGAGAGTTAATTAGAATGCAATACGAGTGGTGAATTGATCACAACCCTGGAATATTTGTCTCTACTGAATACACAACAATACTCTCGTTACTTGATAATTAGTTCATAGAATCGTAGTATAAATTAGTTACATTCCTGGATTTTATTTTGGGCTTGATTAAATAACAATGAGAGTGATTCAGCAAGTAGTTTACGCAAGTCCCTGTGGGTTCGACATTCGATTTAACATTATATTACTTGCTACGACCACGTATACTTGCGTGTGCGTTTGGGACCAACAGTAATTCCTTCTGTCCTTATAGCTCTAGGTCATCCTAGGATATGGTTCAACTGTCAAATCCTAATAGGGGACCAGTTATGTGTTCATGTCAAATATAATCGACCATTGAATGACCTAAGAAACTCTTTTCTTCTTTCATTTAATTACCCTGGCCAATGTCTTAATTTGATCGTTTATATTTCTTGACAACATGGAAAATTCATTACCAAGAGTTGATAGATTCCATCTTGATCATTCACTAATTCTACAAGTATTTAATCGTACCCAATATCCTTTCAACTATCACTTTAGGACCATTATTGTCTAGTATCAAAGCACAATAAATAACTTGTCAATTACTATGAAGATCTCAAGTCAAAGGAAACTGTTATATCACATTCTTCCAGAAAATATCCTATTGACAGTTTATGGTAATGCTAACCATTAGGAATTATCCAATGAGTCGGTTCAATGAACATATCTCTGTATACGTCATCTATCTATGTGATTTAGTTAATAAGATCAACTAATCTTTATCCAATAAAGACGATCACATAAATATTGATCTAACCGGATTACTACTGTCCAAATTAATAATCCTATGATCAAGAACAAATTTAGCTTAAATTATAAGAAACTTCACTCTCATTATCATGATCTCCATCACAATGTCAATTCTCAAAATTTAATCGAGGACCTTATCAAGTTAATCAAATAATTAATAATAACTACGATAAAAAAATATCAGATGCCATATATTTTTATATCAAAAAACGTTCACAAAAATATACTCAAATCATCTCATATGAGATTGGATCTAGGGCATATAACTATATCCCTAACATCATAATCATCACATAGATTTGTCAGTGTTGAATTTATTTGTTGGCCTTTTAACTTGGTCCCCTTCTGGATTGATCAGAATGTGTTGCTTCAATTTTCAGTATTCTTTTCTGTTGTTTTTCTAATTGGTCCCATTTTAGAATTTGAAAATCTTGGGTCCCTAAAGTCAAATGTGAGGACCTCCTTCCCTTCACCTATCAGGAGCTGAAGTTCCATCTTCTATTAATTACTCCCTCCGGTTCATAACAAATAATTTTTTGACTGTTTTCGCACAGATTGAAAAATCTACCTTTTAACATTAATTATGAATAAAATTGATCATATTAACCTTTAGTATCTCTTCACATAAACACTCCTAACACATACTCCAACACTATTTACTTCAAGGACAATGTAGGGTTCAATTAAACCCGTAACTCTCAAATTGGATCCGCCTCGACATATATACTATTATTATCATAGCCGAAAGTATTTATAAGTTCTAATACGATTAAATTTTAATTTACGCGAAGATAATATTAGCGAGTAGTATTGACCTTTGTATTGAAAATTAAAGTCAAACATTTCCCCTTCGACTAAAGTCAGCTCGTATTTTAATTCTGAAAATCTCCACGGTGCAGATATATTAAGCATTTTTTTCCCCAAGCACTAACTGAAAGACTTAAAACAAAATTAGGGTTTATTCGCCAACCATATAAGAGCATAACTAATTAAATTGCAATATTATAATATTTGACTTATGGATGATATAAGGGGTTCAATGTCAACTAATTGACATTATTGATATGCCTAATCTCTTCCTTCTTTATAATAAACATGTCATAATATAAGGTTGGTCAATATAATAGAACGTGGCAAACTCACACTCCCTTTAAAGTAATTATTTCTGATCCACGTCCTTTCTTTTTTCAATTAACTAGTCAATTTGCCTGTGCGAATATAAATGAAAATTTATTGATAAAAATTTTATAACTAAAAATTAATCTTTACTCTTTGATAAATGTTATACTCTCTACATTTTGCTCCTTTGTAAGAATTCTTCGGGCTAATTTTGAAGGTTTAAATTACAGGATCTTCTTTTATTGGTGCTAATAAAATTGAATAATTAATTAAGGTAATATACTTGAATCAACATCAACTATTAACATTGGTACCTTGTTGTGCTATTTGCCATATTTAGATGATATCTTACATCATGCCATAAAATGAAACACTAATGAACAATTCAATTTTGAAAACAAAAGATCAAAAAGAGATACTATATAACACAAAACTAAAAATTCAACACAACAAATAATTTTTCTATGAGTTATAATAAAATTCTATGATATAATTTCAAAAATAATAAATAAATAAAAATTCAACACAAGGTTTAGTATTGTATTTCAATAATATCTTTGCACCATCCTTCATTTTCATTTTTATTTATCTACTTTTGTATTTGGAGTGGTGTCCATTGACTTCCAAAATAAGGTATTAAAGGAAAAAGAGAGAAAATATAACTTTTAAAACACTTAATGAAAATTGAAAAAATGTCACTATTAAATTATTTAATCAAAGTTCAACTCAACGTTTAGTTTTCTTTACATTTCTATAATTTTATATATTTGTGATTGTGATATTGTAGACAATAAATTTGCGTCGAGAAAATTAAATCAAGACTGAAAAATATTGCAACAACTGTAGTATTTTATTTCTAATATTTGAATGTTACAATCTCTATGAATCAATATTCTACTTTTCAAGTAAATGAAAGAGCTTTTGAGCTTAATCTTTGAATTTTATTTTATTTTAATCCAAGTGCTTGAGGCCTGATCTTGGTCTTGGTGTATTTTTAATCCAAGGTCTTGCAACTTGTTCTTGAATCGTCGTCTTGATCTTTCAATCCTTAGAACACTTGAATGCTTGTAGCTTTTAGAGAAATCCGCAGCGTTTGATCCACGAGCTCCCTCTTGCTTCTTGTTATAACTTCTGGTGTCTTTTCTGAGTTATGAAGACTCCTATTTATAGTTGTAGAAGGGAGGAGTTGTGATAAGAACAAACTCTTTTCGACCAATCAAATTGAAGTGTGACACGGCTGCATCTGATTGGCCACAACATGTCACTTGCACACGTGGCATAGTTTCATTGGCTTTCTAATGTGACTTGACATGCCTTGTCATTTTGACACGTGACATAATCCTATTGGCTCTTCCGTTTGACTTGGCGCGCCACGTCATTTGACACGTGGCACTAAACTGGGCTTCTAGGAGAATGACATCTTGGGCCTAATGAAGTGGGTTCTTCACTTAGCGCAATTAAATGGGCTAGTCCAATGGATTAAGACTTATTTATTAACACATATGTGTTAGACTTATATAATTAATTCAATTATATTAGTCCATAATATTTATTTGGACCAATAAAATCTAAATTATTTTATGAATTTAATTTAAATAAAATTCATATGCCTACAAATGCCCCCTGCTTCAAGACTTGTTGAGGTATAGGCTTGTCGTAGCCGAAAACGGGTCACGAAGTATTGCTAACTTGTCAAATTTGTCTCATGCCACAGTAGAATGCAGAGTACTACCCATATAATTTGTTACATATATACCCAATCAATTACCTGAACAATGTAATAACCATTAACGCCCTCTTGTGGCAACCCATGTTAGTAACCAAGGCAAGGTATAACAATGAAGTTGCTCTCATAAGACCTCTCTTGTTCCTTTTATGATAGTCTTTTGTTTTTCTGTCTTTTTACGTTTCGCTGCTTTGAATATTTTTCTTTTTTTTTTTACAATACTTAGTTGTGTTAGCTAGAATTACATCTTGGAATACTAGTTAACTTCACCTAATTTGAATGTACTTCAACCACAAGTCATGCCGCCAGTTATTTCAAATCCACATAGCAATTTGAATTGCTTTTGGATTCTTGCGATAGTTGCCATGACCAATATTATTACGAAGTAACAATGCAGTAGTCGAATTCTATCTGGAGTGCACAATACGCAATTCCACACCGACAATTCACCTCCAAGAACTGCCTTATGACTTCTATAAATACAATACTCTTTATTCTATTAGTTTCACTTTCAGAATTTGCAAACCACTTTGAGTCTACTTTTGACGATCTGGGAGCATTGATGCGAAAGTAATTTCTTCTTCTTTTCTTATGCTTTCTTATTTGTTTTACTCTGTTGTCTCTTTTTTTCTTTTTTAGAAGTAACTTCGTCAAACTACGAAGCCTTTAAAAGTTCGTGATGAAGATCTTTAAAATTTGCGCGGCAAACCATAAAAGATCGCATGAAGACCTTAAAAATTTGTGGTGAAGCCCATAAAAGTCCGCAATGAAGTGCTTTAAACTTTACAGCGGAGAACCATAAAATTTTATGACGAAGACCTTTTAAATTTGTGGCGAATACCCTTAAAAGTTCGCATAAAGATCCCTAAAAGCTCGTGAAAGACCTTTAAAATTTGCGGTGGAAAACCACAAAAGTTCATGATGAAGACCTTTAAATTTTTGGCGAAGACCCTTAAAAGTTCGCATAAAGATCCTTAAAATCTCGTGAAGACCTTTAAAATTTGCGGTGAAAAATCATAAAAGTTCACGATGAAGACCTTTAAAATTTGTGGCGAAGACCCTTAAAAGTTTGCATAAAGATCCTTAAAAGCTCGTGAAGACCTTTAAAAGCACGCAATGAAGGCTCTTAAAAATTCGTGGTAGAAATCTTTAAAAATCAACGGTGGGGACTCTTTAAAGTTTGTCACGAGCACCTTCACAAGCACATTTGACAGTTCGAAACATACGCCTTTTAAAAGTTCGGAACAATGAACTTAAAAATCTGAATGCCTTTAAAAGTTCGTAACCAAAACATTTAAACAAATTACCTTCAGAATTGTCCCGGACGATATTTTAAAATCAACTTTATATTGCACCACGCTGGCAATTTCAGATTTGCGCAGTCTCATCAAAATATTCGTATATTGGTGTAGAGACATCAAAATTATGAACCGTTTAATTTCTTGAAAACTAGACTTCAAAATCTAAAAAAAAGGTGACCGAAGTTCTGGATTAAACACCTTCACAATCGCCGCAGGTAATATTTTGAAATCAACTTTAGATTCCACCATGTTAAAAATTTCAGACTTGCGCATTCTCACCAAAAAAATTATATCTTGGTGTAGGAATATCGAAATTGTGAACCGTTTGATTTCATGAATGCTAGACTTCAAAATATAATACATATCCAAAATTTGGAATCAAATACATTGAGAATCATCCCAAATATTATTTTGAATCTAATTTTATCTTCCAACATGTTGATAGTTTCAGATTTGCGCGACTTCGCCAAAATAATTGTATCTTGATGTGGAAATGTCGAAATAATGAACCGTTTGATCTATTGGAAATTTAACTTCCAAATCTACAACATATACAAAATTAAAGATTTCATTACTTAAGTATAGTTTCAAATAATAGTTCGAAATCAATATTAAATTCTGATGTACCGACGATTTCAGATTTGCGCGACTTCGCCAAAAGCTTTGTATCTTGAAGTAGGAACGTCGAAATCACGAACCACTTGATTTCTTGGAAACTATACTTCAAAGTCTAAAATATATCCAACATTTAAAATTTTATTCCTTAAGGATAGTTTCAATGATAGTTCAAAATCGACTTCGGTTTCTGATATGCCGACAGTTCCAAATTAGCACGACTTCACCAAAATTTTTGTAACTTGGTGTGGAAGCCTCGAGATTGTAAGACCTGTTTAATTGTCAAAAATTTGAAATTCAAGAGCTTAATTCTCACCAAATATCTTGGGTTCAAGTCTCACTGAATTTGAAACGTCGTGAAAGTACACATAAAAAAACTTCAAGGTTTGACGAACATAAAGGCATAGCGAATCCCCGGATTTCCATGCAGATGCTTGGAAGCCTCCTAAAAGATATTAATCATTTTATTGAAGACACCAATTCACCATAATGGCTTTCCCCCTCTAAATCAAATTGGATCCTAAGCTTAACGGAAGAGTGATATCTCAGATGGATTTTTAAGTGTTGATTGAATGGATTAGATTCTGCCGTACTTTATTCGAACAACGATGGGGGATTATGTATCTTTTGAACTTATGCGACTGAACTCAGAATAAAACTCTAAGAAGCCTACGTACCTCGGTGAAGAGGAGCAAGTCATACCGTAGTTCAGAATGTGTATATTTGTTTTTATGTCCTAACTTTTACCTAGGTCGTCTCTTTCGAGATTTTCAACCTAGCAGATTTTTTTATGTCCTAACTTTTGCCTAGGTCGCCTCTTTCGAAGTTTTCAACCTAGCGGACTCTTTTTTTTGTTTAACTTTTTTTTAGGTAGGCCGTACACAGTCTAGACTCATGCGGGCCAGGAGTGTAGGAACATGCAGTTTAGGCTCATGCGTCAAGGAGCGTGGCACTTCAAGGATAATACTTCTTCAAAAATTTGCCATTGATAGAGCCAATCTCATGCTCTCTACATCAACCAGCTTGTAAGCCCCACTTGAATAAGCTTCTTGCACGACATATGACCCATCCCATTTTAAAGTGAACTTCCCTAGGGGTTTATGGGAAGTAATAATGGGTCTTCTTATGGCAAGGACTTGATCTCCTACTTGAAAGGACCTCAGGAGAACTCTTTTATTGAAGGCGCGAGACAATCGAGCTTGATAACATTCAAGACTCTATTGAGATTCCAACCTCTTCTCATCAAGATCCTCCAACCCTGCTAATCGAAGTCGAGCATTTTCTTCATCAGTGATCCCTTCTTGAATAGCAAGTCGTAATGAAGGTATTTGACGCTCAAGTGGAAAGACGGCTTCGACTCCATAAACGAGTGAATAAGGAGTCGCTTGTGTTGGCGTGCGGTGGGTCGTCCTATATGCCCATAGAGATTCTTCCATACGGTCACTCAAATCTCGTTTGGATTTGGAGACGACTTTCTTTAGCAAATTGCATAGAGTTTTGTTGAATGCTTCAGCTAGATCATTGGCGGCAACATTGTACATAGAAGAGTTACGTTTCTTGAATCCAAAGAGTTCACAAATCTTGTTCATCAACCTAGTGTCGAATGGTATTCCATTATCCGTTATTATGTAACGAGGAATGCCAAAGCGATAGATTATGTTTACTTGGATGAAACTTGCGACACTTTCCTTCTTTACCTCCTTAAGAGCAACAACTTCAGCCCATTTTGAGAAGTAGTTCAGTTGCAGCCAAGATGTATAGGTACCCACCAGAGGACTTTGGCAGTGGTCCAACAACATCCAATCCCCAAGCATCAAATAGCCAGGATGCAACAATCGGGTGCAACACTTCAGGAGGTTGATGAATAAAATTCGCATGGAATTGACAAGCCTTGCATCTTCGAGAGTAGTCCAAGAAATATTTTACCATCGTTGGCCAATAATATCCCATCCTTTTTATATGGAAGTGGATCTTTGGTCCAGACTGGTGCGACCCACATACCCCAGAATGTGCCTCTTGCAAATCTTGAAGTGCTTCTTCTTCCCCTAAGCACCGTAAGAGGACTCCCTCGAACGACCTTCTGTATAGAGTATCTTTGTAGTAAAGGAAACGAGGTGCACAATGACGGATTTCATTCCTTCTCCTCGGATTTTCTGGAAGTATCCCATAGCATAAGTAGTCGATAATGGGTTGTCGCCATTCTTCTTTCACAATTTCAGAAACAACGACAAGATGCTTGAGTTCATTTTCTTCACCTTCAGCCTCATTTGGCGGCGATACTACCCATTTTTGGAAGACAGTAACTTGCGCTTGATCAGGCAGGGTTAACGATGAAGCTAGGGCAGTTAAAGCATCAACCTTTTTATTTTCTTTCCTTGGCACATGTTGAATAGTTACACCACCGAGCCTTCCCATTACTTTTTTAGCGTAATCGTGATATGGGCGTGTTTCAGCCTTCTTGACCTCGTAACTACCTAAAAGCTGATTGACCACTAACTGGGAGTCACCAAAGACTTACAATTGCAATTGCTTCATATCAACGACCATTTCAAGCCCAAGTATTAATGCTTGATACTCAACAACATTGTTGGAACAGAGTTGTGTCAAGGTGAAGGAGTAGGGAAAGACTTCATCTTGGGAAGTGACAAATACTACTCCAGCACCAACTCCCCCACGATGCGCAGCACCATCAAAGTACATCTTCCATGGAGGTTGAACTTCAACAACCATTGCGTCCTTATCAGGTAGTTCATTAGTTAGCTCCCAGTCATCAGGTATCGGATGATCTGCCAATGCTTTTCCTTTTACATCCTTTTGAGGGATGAACAAAATCTCGAATTGTTGAAATTAGAGGTACCATCTCGCCAGTTGATCACTAATAACAGGTTTTGACATCACGAACTTGATGTGATTTGCTTTAGAAACAAGACAGACAACATGAGCTTGAAAATAGTGCTTCAACATTTGAATTGAAAAGACTCGCGGCAAACAAAACTTTTCAATTGGCGAATAATTCAGCTCGTTTGGTGTCATCATCCTGCTCAAGTAGTAAAGGGAGTTTTCTTTCCCCTCACTATTTTTTTGTGCCAACAGCACTCCAACAGATCTTTCTTTTGCTGAAATGTATAGTATCATCAGCTTTCCAAGTATAGGGGCTGCTAAAACTTGAGGCTTCATCAAGTAGGATTTAATGCTCTCAAAGGCATTGCTACAAGCTTGGTCCCACTTGAAAGGAACGCCCTTCTTCATGAGGCGACTGAATGGTTGGCACCTCCCATCTAGGTTTGAGATGAATCTCCTAAGGTATGCTAGCTTTCCTTGCAGACTTTTTAATTCATGAATATCCCGAGGCTCGTGCATTTTCAGAATTGCATCTACTTTGTGTAGATCAATTTTGATCCCTCGATACCGGAAAATGAAACCCAAGAACTTTTCGGAGGTAACTCCAAAGGCGCATTTCAATGGATTCATCCTAAGTTGGTATCTATGGAGCAACTCAAACACCATCCTCAAGTCTTTCAAGTGGTCTTACTTCTCTCTTGATTTTACCACCAAGTCGTCAACATAGCATTCGACATTCTTGTGGAGAAGATTGTCAAATATATTCTGCATAGCCCTTTGGTAAGTAGCACCAGCATTCTTCAAGCCAAAAGGCATTACCCTGTAGCAATGAATACCCTTGGGGGTGGGGAATGCAGTAAGCTCTTCATCTTTTGGTGCCATGCGAATTTGATTATAGCCTGACGAACCATCCATAAACGACATTTACTCATACCCAGTAGTAGCATCAATCATCAACTCTGGAATAGGAAACGGTAATTCATCTTTAGGACACGCATTGTTGAGATCCCTGGAGTCGACGCACACTCAAATCTGGAAATTCTTCTTATTTACAGGGACAATACTTAAGACCCACGTTGGGTATTTAACATCCCGAAAAAATCCAGCTTCAATGAGTTTGTTAACTTCGGCTTCAATTAAGGGAACCAAGTCCGGCCCAAAATGCCTTTGAGCTTGCTTAACAGGACGAGCGCCATTCTTGACCGCAAGGTGATGGATTGCCACTTTAGGGTCCAAGCCAGGAATCTCTTTGTAGCTCCAAGCAAAGACATCCCTGTACTCCTTGAGTAACTCAATATAAGTGCTTTCTTCATCAAGTTCTAATAAAGCACTTAGGTAGGTGGGTCTTGATTCTTCATCAGTGCCAAAATTAACTTCTTTTAAGGCATCAACCGTTGCCTTCATCCCTTCTTCAAGTTCCGGCGGAGCATCTTTTGCATTTTCATCTTCTTGAGGGTCCCCATAATTGAATTATATGTGATAACATGGTGAAACATCGTCAAATTTCTCATCATCCTCCATTAGAGCCAGGAATCTCTTTGTAGCTCCAAGCAAAGACATCCCTGTACTCCTTGAGTAACTCAATATAAGTGCTTTCTTCATCAACTTCTATTAAAGCACTTAGGTAGGTGGGTCTTGGTTCTTCATCAGTGCCAAAATTAACTTCTTTTAAGGCATCAACCATTGCCTTCACCCCTTCTTCAAGTTCTGGCGGAGCATCTTTTGCATCTTCATCTTGTTGAGGGTCCCCATCATTGAAGGATATGTGATAAGATGGTGAAACATCGTCCAATTTCTCATCATCCTCCATTAGAGATAAAACACCTTGCTCGCTTTGTGCAGTAACATGATACGAAGAACCCACGCTTTCTTCGTCTTCATCACATTCTTTAGTGTAGACCACAGTGTATAGCTTCAACTTCAGTACTTAATCACACGAAACCATGACTTTTTTTGTCGCCTCATTCTAGAAGGAACTAAAATTTGGAAATCTTTAGAGATCTTCTGAATTTTGGACAAAACGGGTGTTCTTGTATTTTGATAATTTCTCTGGAACCTATTCCCCTTCTTTAATGGACCAATCTCTCAAATACGGAAGTTCTCACAGTTGATTTTCCAAGTCTGTCAAAGACGGAAGGCCTGTTAGAAGTGTAAGATTCGTCTTCTACAGTGATATAATTTCTATTCTCGTTCCTTATTGAGATGCACACTGGTGACGGTTTCTTGTATCCCAAACCTTCACGTGGTTGCCTCGTTGCAGCTTATGATGGGAGATTCCGTAACTTTGACGGCTCATCGGTATTGTATCCAGCTTTCGCAAATAGCTTGTAAGCGTTAGGATCAAAACCTTCATCTGTTCTCTTTGTAGGGAGTGCCACATTCTGTAAACAATTTTGGGCTACAAACCCTGCAAGAGGCTTCGAGGACAACTTTACTGCCTCAATTCGTTTTACCGGAAGAGTTAACTCCTTTAGCGTGTTGGTTTGGAGATTAGATGATTCTCTTTCATCTTTCTTCCTTTTAGGGACATATTGGAGCACATGACTTGCTTTCTTTCTAAGACGCAATATCCCCTCTATGAGATCTATTTACGTTGGGTTGTACCTCCTCAATAACAACTTTGGCTTTACCAATAGTCACCTCAGCCCTTTTAGTTGTGGGCTCATCATTCTTGCTTTTCATGCCATCATCAACTTTTAGCTCCTTTACAATGTGGTTCTTCAAGTAGAACTTTGCATTGGCGAAGTGTGACTCTGCCTCGGTGAATGGAGCATCATCGGCAACTATCTTCTTCTCGACTTCACCCTCGTAGTATTTTAAACATTGATGGTAGGTAGATGGAACAACTTTATTCTCATGTATCCAAGGCCTTCCAAGCAAGACATTGTATGAAGTCTTCGCATCGATCACATGCAGCCATGCACTTGATTGCATATCTTCAATGGTGATTCCCAGCCTGATCGCGCCTATGGCTCTTTTCCCTCCTTGGTTGAATCCTGTGATCATCACACGACTTTCTGAGAGTTTGTTCATGGGAATACCAAGTTCTTTCATAGTGTGAATTGGCAAAATGTTCACTGAGGATCCTCCATCAACGAA
Organism: Nicotiana knightiana; assembly: GCA_005239525.1. NCBI lineage: Eukaryota > Viridiplantae > Streptophyta > Magnoliopsida > Solanales > Solanaceae > Nicotiana > Nicotiana knightiana. The sequence continues at coordinate 3,517 of ML379869.1, read as the reverse complement.
AATTTGATTTACCCTTTCATCGCGCATATAGCCAACCAGGTACAATGGGCGGTTATGAGGAGTGTCACCTAGCAAAAGATCATCATTTGTGAATGTGACTTTTTCCTCACAAGCATTAACTTCTTGAGGAGTGGACTCGATAAGCTTTTCCGAAGATTGTGCCGATGGTAGGTCATCACTCCTTTCTTTCCCTTCGTCGGTATGGAAACAAGAGGCAAATACCCCCATGGGAAATCTTCGTGCGGAACCAACTTCGTAAAAACTCCTCCAAGGTCACTAGATGTCGTGGCTTTTGAGGGTTGTGCACCTCCAATTTTGATTTATTTACATGTTTAACTGGGTTCCATCTCCTAGGTCTTTTCACTATTATTTTCCTCATTGGTTGTTCCATTGATCCTTTTCGTGGGCTCCTTTTGTGGCACCTACGACGAGTCACCAACATCCAACCTTCATCATCCTCAGGTTGACCGTCTTCAACTTTGTTGTTCTCCTGTAATTCATCATCTTTACTTTCTTTAGAACTACATAATTCGTCTAGATTGAATGAGCCAAATATGATAGAGACTTGGTTTGCGCTTTATTTCTCATCTTCAAGCATGATCTTCTTTTCACGAGCCAAGTCCATAACTTTGTCCTTGAAGACAAAGCACTTCTCCAGAGGGTGGCTCACAAGTCGATGATATTTGCAGTAATTTGGGTCATCGATTTTCTCAGCTTCATTTGGTCGCTTCATCTCCGGAAGCTCAATGAGATTTAACTCGAGGAATTCTTCAAAAATAGCTGGCACATCAGAATCCAGAAATGGGTACTCTTTCTCTTGCATTTCTTTTAGAGTTAACTTTTCACTTGGCTTTATCTTGAAATGAAGTGGAATCGTACTCTGCTTTTTGCTCACCTTCGTCGTGAACTTCATAGGTGATGTGTTGACATTCATAGCTTATTTGTTTTCAGATCTTGGTACAAACTTGCTCCATTTTCTGACTTCTTGCTTGTCATTCACTTTGCGAGGTTCATAGATGGGCAGCCATTCATTTCCAGTAGAGGCCATGCTCAATTCCATATTATGGGCACGATTTGCAAGTTCTTCAAATGTTCTAGGCTTGATACCTTACAAGATGTAGTGCAATACCCAATGCATACCTTGGATGCACATCTCTATGCCAGAAGCTTCACTAAGCCTGTCTTTACAATTGAGGCTTGCATTCCTCCAACGATTGATAAAGTCGATAACTGGTTCACTCTTCCGTTGACGAGTACTTGTGAGTTCCACCATGCTCACAGTGCACCTTGTGCTATAAAAGCGATTGAGGAACTCTTGTTCTAGTTGATCCCATCTATCAATAGATCCTGCCTCGAGGTATGTATACCAATCAAAAGAATTTCCTTTTAGCAAGTGGACAAACTGTTTGACGAGGTAATCTTCATAAGTACCAGCGTTGTTGCATGTCTCAACGAAGTGCGCCACATATTGATTTGGAATGCCTTTACCATCAAACTGTTGAAACTTTGGAGGTTGATAGCCAGCAGGCATTTTCAACATATCGATCCTTGCAGTGTACGGCTTTGCATATGTAAGGTAAGACTTAGTAGCAACTTCGTACTTGCTTTTAATAGTTCCTTCGATGAACTCCTTCAGTTGATCGATTGGAATCATCCCTTCCGAAGAGACTGGAATTTCCTTAGTGGATGCAACTTGTCGTGGGGGAGGATCAATCTCTTGAACTTCTGGAAGTTTTCCAGGTGCATGGGTGGATTCTTCTTCCATCAAGATTCCCACCCTATCTGTTAGCTTGTCAATTCTAGCATCTTGATTTTGCATGCACTTGGTCAAGCCAGCGATTGCTTCCGTCAAGTTTGCCAACTGCTCCTCCACAGATGAAGTTTTTGTCACCATGACTTGCATGATTGTCATGGACGATGGAGAGTAGCATGGATTTTCACATAGATTGATCCTTGATTGGCTCACGCTATGTGGTGTAAGTGGGGAGGATCCATAACTTGAAGCGTCATCATCTTCCTTTACAACAGAGTGCTTGGATCCAGAGAGGTCAAGAAGAGCAAGAGTTTTCTTGATCTTTTCAGCAACATCGCTTCGTCCTTCGGGTGCATTTGTGGAAGTATNGAAGTTGAACTGGAGTTGATTTTCTTGGAAGCCATTTCGTTGTTCTTGAACTTTGGTGATTGAAAAGTTGAGATGAGAGGTAGAGATTGTCCCACTGGGCGTGCCAGAATTTGTAGACAATAAATTTGCGTCGAGAAAATTAAATCAAGACCGAAAAATATTGCAACAACTGTAGTATTTTATTTCGAATATTTGAGTGTTACAATCTCTATGAATCCTCTGATTCTACTTTTCAACAGTAAATGAAAGAGCTTTTGAGCTTAATCTTCAAATTTTATTTTATTTTAATCCAAGTGCTTGAGGCCTGATCTTGTCGTATTTTTAATCCAAGGTCTTGCAGCTTGTTCTTGAATCTTCGTCTTGATCTTTTAATCCTTAGAACACTTGAATGCTTGTAGCTTTTAGAGAAATCCGCAGCGTTTGATCCACGAGCTCCCTCTTTCTTCTTGTTATAACTTCTGGTATTTTTTTGAGTTATGAAGACCCCTATTTATAGTTGTAGAAGGGAGGAGTTGTGATAAGAACAAACTCTTTTCGACCAATCAAATTGAAGTGTGACACGGCCGCATCTGATTGGCCATAACATGTCACTTGCACACGTGGCATAGTTTCATTGGCTTTCTAATGTGACTTGACATGCCTTGACATTTTGACACGTGGCATAATCCGATTGGCTCTTCTGTTTGACTTGGCGCGCTACGTCATTTGACATGTGACACCAAACTGGGCCTCTAGGAGAATGACATCTTGGGCCTAATGAAGTGAGTTCATCACTTTAGTGCAATTAAATGGGCTAGCCCAATGGATCAAGACTTATTTATTAACACATATGTGTTGGACTTATATAATTAATTCAATTAAATGGGCTAGCCCAATGGATTAAGACTTATATTGTTTTTATGTTTGCACCGGTACCCGTTTTTTTGTTAAAAGCCTTTCGAAAAGACAATTTTACCTTTTTACAAGAAGTCAAGCCTACTTTTTTTCAACTAAACCCCATTCCTCTACTTCCATTCCTATACTTTGCACAAATACTCTCTTTCTCTCTCTCTCCCGTTCTTCGCTTTTACGATCGTCATTGTTTTTTGATATCCATCGCTTCAGCTGTTTGTTCGCCAACAATATTACGTATAAACACAGGTACATTGCAATACCTTTACGTTCTGGGTATTAATTTTTTTTTTTGTGATAGTCATGTTCTATAGGGTTTTGCTTTTTTTTTATTTTTTTTTTATTTTTTTTTTTGATATTCATGTTCGATAGGTTGTTAGGGGTTAGTTCTGTAGTGATTTTTTGTCATGTCTACCTTAATTTTATGGAGCTGATATTTTTTTTTTTTTGTGTTTAATTATTGGTGTTTAAATTTGTGCTTTGCTGAGTTTTTTTGTTTTGTAA
>ML379868.1:0-28952 GCA_005239525.1 Nicotiana knightiana | reverse complement strand
GTTTTTTTTTTGACCTATTTTTGTTCTACTTGTTCAAAAATGACCTACTTGGGTTCCGCACCCGTTGAGAAGTGTTCTACAGTTTGAGATTGTATACGACTTGGTGTAATACGTACCTTTTCTTTTCCCGCTGTTCATATCAAATTGGAACTCGATTAATGGAAAAGTTTATCTTTAGAGAAAAAGCTTTTTTCACTAAATACATTTTCATTCTTAACTCGAAACTTTTAATTAAAAATAAATATATTAAAGTTATATTATTGAACTGATATAAATATGGAATACGGACATATATTTACTGGTTGAATGGCGTGGGCGGGGCGAAGCCATCTTTTACAATCCTTCACTAAAATATTATGAAAAATTACATCGAGTATATAAGTAAAAAATTAATTTTAGATATATAAATTATATATTAAACGCCCTTTGTTGGAATTTCTTTTAATTCTTTCAAATTTGACCATCTTGAAAATATTTTTAGATTCCCACTGGGCGTGGGTCTTGGGATGCAAAGCAAATAGTATATGAACAGCCTTTGATAAGTCAACTGATATGTGACTGTTTGACATCTTCCGTTTCTTCATTCATGTTTTAATTTGTAGGCCAGTAATCCCTTGCACGTGGTTTGACTCTTCCAATTCTCCCTCAAATCTTTTTTTATCTTAAATCAATAATATGTACCTAAAAGCATCAAAAATAATGTTTAAGGCATAAAAGGTACTTTTTTCATTTTAATTTAAATGACGTTGTTTGGTTTGACACAAAATTTAAAAAAAATAAAGAAAATTTTAAATATGTGGCCCAAAAGCTTAAGAGGCAAAAGTTTTGTGGGACATAACATTTGTATGACTATAAAAGCTTTTCATTAGGGATAAAGTGAAAAAAATAAAAAATTTAAAGAAATTTTTTAAATATAAAAATATATCATTTTTTTTCTGGAACCGACGAATAATGAAAGTGTCTTCTAAAATAAAACGGAAGGAGTATGTCATATTATTCATACAAGGGAGCGCAACTTAGGGTAGAACATTATTAATAAACTAATCTTGACTTGGATTATTTGACTCTTAATAAGCAATCCATTCGTTGATCAGGTTCTTAATTTCCTTGGAGTTAGACTTTGACAATCAGTCTTGACCTGGATTACTTGCTTTTTACTAAAAATTATTGAATTTAAATTTATGCTTTGAGAATAAGTGTGAGTTCAACTCTTCAAGAGAGGTGGAGCAAGAACTTAAAATTTACGGGTTTGAAATTCTACTCCTTTTAAATTATGAAAATTTAAATTAATAATTTTTATATTTTTAGTGAATTTCTTATAAGTAAATACATAATTTGAACTAAAACTACTGCGTGCAACCGCACCAATAACCTAAACTCTAGCTTGATCTCCTCTAGTTCAAGACTCTTTTCAAATGGAAATGGCATCAGGTAGCCACTTTTAAGCATGTTGTTTAAAATATATTCACAATTTACAAATGTATTTAAAGATTAGCCAATTTCACTCAAACTTTAGGACACGGCGTCTTAGAGTTTAAACCTCGAAATTCAAACTTCAGGAAATCGTACCCTAAAGTTAAAAAATTGTGTCCAGAAGTTCGAATATTATGTCTTGAATTTTAAATTAGTAGTTCAAAAATCCAGAACACTTAGTCGTGAATTTCAAATTAGCAGCTCAAAAATTCAGGACATTTAGTTTTAAATTTTCAAATTCAGGATACTTAGTCATAAAATTTATGTGAATTAATTAATCTTTAAATACATTGTAAATTATTAATATATTTTTAATAGCGGAATTAAAAATAACTATTGATGCACTCACGTTCACTCTTTTTACTGCCCCACTTGTAGACCGGGTTTCTTCGTATCCTTTGGTGATTTGGTCCACACAATAATGTACATTTTCCCTTCAATTATTTATACATTCAAATCTTACTATAAATAGAACCCAAGATTACATCAGTTTCTTCATCCCTTAATTTCAAAAGTATTAAGAAAAAAGAAAACATGGGTTCTAAGGCATTTCTGTTTCTTGGCCTTTGTTTGGCTATTTTTTTCCTGATAAGCTCTGAGGTTGTAGCTGCTGAATTGGCTGAGACTTCCAACTGTAAGCTTACTTTCATTTTATTCTGAAAAAATAAAATCTCTTCTCTCATTATTTGGTATAGCATTTAACTAATTATATATGGTGAAACTTTACAAAATTGTACGCTATTAGTATATTTTAACATGTTGTAACATTGAACATTCTTTGACCTTTCAAATTAGTGTTTTGACATGTTATCCGAGCGCTCAGGTTGCGTTCCACCTCCAACCTCATGCATAAATTCGCCCCTAATTTGAGTCTTATAGTATTAAACATGAGTTGTATAAGCAGAGTCATAAAGGATAAAAGTGAGAATGTTGGAACTTAAAACTTACTTATTGATTAAATGTAGAAAAGTTTTTATTTTAAAACATAATAAAAAGGAAAGAACGACACATAAATTGAAACATATGAACGTACTATGTTTTAATTTTCATAATTGTTGCAGCAATGAAATTGGATAACGAGAATGGAGTACACGTTGACGGACGTGGCGGATACAATGACGTAGGCAGTGATGGATATTATGGTGGTGGTCGCGGCCGTGGCGGTGGTGGTTATAAACGTAGAGGATGCCGCTATGGTTGCTGTAGGAAAGGTTACAATGGCTGCAAAAGGTGTTGTTCCTATGCAGGGGAAGCTATGGATAAAGTCACTGAAGCCCAGCCTCACAACTGATCATTATGTGTAATATATAAAGAGTTTAAGTTATATATGCCGTTAGTGTATATAACTTATACGTTGTGACAACATGTAACAATCTTGCTACTTTGGACCTTGCTTGTAACAAGTATGAATAAAGCCATTCGGTTCTTATGGATGGTTGGTCATGTAATGTTTTGTTGTACAATATATTATGATAATATGATTCCATGTTGTTTATTTGTTTCATATTTTAGAGTAAAGGTTTTTCTTCTATTTTAAGAATCCTATAATTCCGCCCGTGAATTTACAATTCAAGTACAAATGAAGCTATAATACAACTAATCGATTTTGGACGAACTCAGTAACTTCGGTCCAAATTTGATATATTTATTGTAAGAAAACTATTAAATATATACAAACTATAGATATAAAATAAAATAACTTAAAGAGCCGAAATCTCGAACCCACAAAACTTCAAATTCCGACGCCACCTCTAAACATCCAAACCACTCTGAATTATCAAAAAGGGAGAAATAAGCAGATTCACTATTTAATTGTGGAGAATAATTAGAAAAAAGCTAGGAGTATACTGGACGGCGCAATCATATTATTTGCAGTTTCTACTACAAAATTTATCAAATTGAGCAATAAAAGTTTCACGTACTTTAGTTAGTGTCTGTTCCTGAAACTTTTGTCCAAGTTGTCTTTGTAATATATTTTGATTTTCTATTACGTGATGTTCCAAAATTGAGTTATCCTCGTGTAAGCTGACATCACTCTCTCGAAATGAGAATTTTACTTAGGGGTTGTTGAATGGGATTAGGCTAAATTAACATCTCAAAGTTTAGTTGGGCTTGATGGGCTCAATCGACATGAGTTAAATAATGAGTAATAACTTAAATAGCTATCCGCTCATAAATAGCCAACAAATACAATTAATGTATGAGTATCGGCTAGGGACTATAAATATTTTTACCCGAGTGAAATATACTTCCCTCTTAAAAATAATGAGTGATAGCCTAACTCATCAAGCTCTAACCAGATTTTAGTGTCTTAATTTGTTTTCTTATAACTTGTCTGATTACAAAACAAAACTAGTTAAAAAATCTTTGTTATAATTATCTAACGTATCAAACAAAAAATATTATTATTTAATATTTTGACAATATAAACCAAATTATCTCAACTTTTACTACAAGTCTTTTAGACAGGTTAATTTGGGCTATTATTCCCCCACCGAACCTGCTTTCTTGCTATATCATTATGGACTAATTTTGATAATACCCCTAATGTTATGGTGTGAAGTAAAATACATAAATAGCCCTTAAAAGTAGATGGTCTTAAATTTTTGTCCATATTTACCCCATGGACAGAACTTTAAGTTAACAAGTGTTGCCTCTCACTTACCCCATGAGTAAATATTTTAACTTTAGAGCTTCAAATTCTATCAATGGGACAAGTAGGGGCCAAAAAAGATCACCCAAAAAAGGTTATATTTCTGCAATTAATTGTGGCAGGGATGGGGGAAGAATCTTCGAGGAACGGTCATGGAGAGGCGAAGACTATTGTTCCGTAGATCATTTTTGATGGTCCGACAAAATTATAGGCGGTTTGGGTCCAGTCGCTTGGATGCATGCAGATAGCATAGGTTATAACACATGAAAATCTAGGAATCTAGCGAAATTTTAGTTTTATGGCCCTAAGTTTGATCGTAAGTTGACTTTGCTACTACTAAGTTCGGATTTTGTTTCCGAAACTTGGTATAGGTTTATTTCAGTATTTATGACTTGTCTGTAAAATTTGATGCAAAACGAAGTTGATCCGACGTGATTCAGACGTTCAGTTGTAAAAATTTCATATTCTTGAGTTTCTTTAAATATTTCTATTATTTTAGTGTCCGATTCGTGGTTCTAGGTGTTATTTTGATGTTTTGATCACGCGAGCATGTTCGTATGATGTTATCACACTTGTGTGCATGTTTCGTTTGGAGCTTGAGAGGCTCGGGTGAGTTTTGGACAGGCTACAGGCCATTTGAACTTAGAAGAATTTTTCTAGTTCTTAGAGTCTGTTGTTATAGGGTGCATCCTTCTTCGCGATCGCGAAGAGTAACCTAGGATAGGGATGGATTTTCCCAACGCAAACGCGGGGAACAAGTTGTGAACGCGAAGCTTTGGGGGGCTTACCCTTCGCGAATGCGACCACCCACACGCGAATGCGAAGGGTTGTGGGATTCTGGGGGAAGTTGGGCTGGCGTTCTACGCGAACGTGATCATTGGGTCGCAAACGCAATGGCCAGGGGGAAAGAGCCATTGTGAATGTGAAGAACATCTCGCGAACACGAAGCCCACTTGGGCTAGTGCTTCGCGATCGCGTCAGGTCCTTTGCAAACGCGTTGAAGACCTGACGCCAGTGATTTATAATATTCCAAACACGGGATTTCACCCAATTCTCACCATCTTCATTAGAGCTCGGCCTAGATGTGATTTTGAAGATACAATTCATTACTATTTCATAGGTTAGTATACTTTAACTCGTTTTCTTCCATTTTCATCAACACCCATTGATTTCTAACCTTAATCTATGTTTTTTCATGGTACAAGAATTAGGGATTTTGGTAGAATTAGGAAGTTTTGTAAAATTGAGATTTTGACCTCAAATTGCAGTCGGATTTCCAAACTAATCACATAATCGGGCTCGGAGGTGAATGGGTAATTAATTTTTTGTTTAAATCTCGGATTTTGACTAAGCAAGCCCTTGGGTTGACTTTTATTGACTTCTTGGAAAAACTGTAAAGATCTGAAATTTTTGTATTGTAATTGATTTTCCTAACATTATTTGATGTTATTGAGTCGATTTTGGTTAAATTCGATTGAGTTGGAGGCGGATTTTAGAGGAAAGCCCCGATTGATGTTTGATTTACTTGTGGAGCGAGGTAAGTATTGGGTCTGACCCTGATTTAAGGGAATTAGGAACCCTTGAACTATATGTTATGTGATTTACATGTATAACATCGTATATGCGAGGTGACGAGTGTACATACGCCGTCAAGATAGTTGTTTTCATGCTTTTCCGTATTTCATTAATTAGTTTGTTCGATATCTTAACTGTTACATGTCTTAATTGCTTCATATTCCTCAACTTGTTACTTGTCACTATTTTTCTTATATTGAAATGCTCGTTTCTTCCATGCTCCATGATTAACTGCTACTTGCCAAATTGTCTTACTTGTACACTTTAAATATCATATATTTTTCTTGTCTTGTTATTTTGTATTAATTGTAGCATTTCTTGTGTTGGTGCGAGATTCCTTTATGGTTTTGCTTTCATAATTCTTTAATCGCAGAGATTCTTGTGAATTGAGTTGTTGAGTTGATTACATTTATTAATTTTATTTATGAATCGGGTTGCACGCCGCTACGGGTGGAATAAGGAAGGATTGATATTGATATGCAGGGATCAAGTTGCATGCTGCAATGGATTTAATATGTGATATTGAGATGGTGAAATAAGGGAGGATTATGATATTGATTCTGATTATATGGTGGGACCGGGTTACGCATCACAATGAATTTTACTTGTTATTCTCAATACTAATATGGTGAAATAGGGAGGATTGTGTTTGTACGGCGTGTCGGGTTACATGCCGCAACGAGTTATGTGTTTATATTCATTGTTGCATTATGATTGCTTTCAGTGTTTCCATACGAGGTTCAGAGGAATGATGTTTTTGGTTTTACTGATTTCGATGATTGAGTTTATATTTGTAAGTTAACTACCTTAATATTCCTATGTCCCTTTCCTGATTTTATCATTATACTGTGTACAAGTTATTGTAAGTGACCCGCCTTAGCCTCATCACTACTTCGTCCAGGTTAGGCTCGGCACTTACAGAGTCATGGGGTCGGTTGTTCTCATAAAACACTCTGCACTTCTTGTGCAGATTTTGGAGTCGGTCTTAGCATCGGTCAGTAGATTGCTCAGATTGATTGCCTAATGGAGACTTGAGGTAACGCTGCTTGGCATTTGCAGCCTTGAAGTCCCCTTCTACCTTATCCTAGTTGTTTATTTCATTTCAGATAGTTTTGCTTTCATTAAAACCATTATCTGTATTATTCTAGTCGCTCATGCACTTGTGACACCAGTTCTGGAATTGTATCTAGATATCATTGTTGTTATGGGTTTTCTCACTCTATTTCAGTTTACTCGGTATCAGTTAATTTGAATTATTAGAAATGGCTAAATAAACTATTCAAATGATGACTTGCCTAGAAAGTACAATGCTGGCTTGCCTAGAAAGTATAATGTTAGGCGCCATCACGGTCCCGAGGATATTTCAGGTCGTGATAAGTTTCTATCAAAGCACTAGGTTGCCTAGGTCTCACGATTCACGAGTAAGCTTAGTAGAGTCTAGAAGATTGGTATGGAGACGTCTGTACTTATCTTCCAGAGGCTTCGAGTTTAGGAAAAACTTCACTTCATTCTTTCTTTATCGTGCGATTTTATTCTATCATTGATGATTGAACCATTCTATTCTATTCTTACATCTCGTATTTTCGTATGTTAAAAGTTTCGTCTTCAGTTAATTGAAGTAGACTCGGTGATGAGATCATCTTGACGCTAACGTATTTACGCGATTTATAACAAGAGATAAAGAAGTGTCATGAAGGATAAAGGGTACATGAATTAAAGAAAACGGGTTTCATTGAAAGTGGCCAATTTGGGATAAAATACGGGTCGAGCGATAATACCCGATAATTATGGACTAGTATCATGCAAGGTACCATATGACCATGGTAGTATAATGTATAAAGTATATATGAAGTATGTCACACCTCCTTTTTCACTACCCTGAGTAAGGGTAATAAGGGAGTTTTTCTACTTTAAGTGACAATCAAACGAGATTATTTTATTTAAAATTCAGAGTCGCCACCCGTATTTTTTACGGTGTTCCGGGACACCATTTATTTTAATATCCCAAATCGAGGAAAATTTTTGATTCTATTTAAATTGTCTGCGAACTAGAAATCCGGGTAAGGAATTCTGTAACCCGGGAGAAGGTGTTAGGCACTCCCGAATTCCGTAGTTCTAGCACGGTCGCTTAATGATTAAATTTGGCAAAAATTGTTTAATTACAGATTTTAATACCTATGTGAATTTTACCTTTTACCGCTTTTGTGTATCTGTTTTATTTAATATGCTAAAAATCATGTCACGCGTATGTGTACATAATTAATAGCCCTTGATATTAAAATTATTTGGGTAAAGTCACGCGAACGTGTACCTTGGTTTAATTTTGAAAATCAACGCTTAAATCATGTCACGCGTACGTGTACACAATTTGTCACGCTTAATTATTTAAGAAAACGTCCAAAGTCGCGCGAACGCGTACCTTGATTTTATTTTAAAAAATCGTAATTATGTCACGCGAACGTGTACAAAATCGCGATGATAAATTAAGTTGCGCCTAAAGCAAGCTACAATGTTCAATAAATATTTTCCCTAAGTTAAGATTATTGATGCCATGGAGAATTAAGGACAGAGTTAATTTGGAAGTCAAGAAATATTTTGGCAATCTAAGATATTGACAAGTTGTCCCTATTTAAAGATGTATACAAATTATTACTCTATCCTTGAAATTATAAGTCAATTATCTATTATGGAAGAATGGAATAACTATTAATCTATTGACTAAAATAAAAAAGCTTGGTAAATTAAAATTGTAAAGCTAAATTGCTACTGCTAAATTGTAATTTTAAAACTAACAACAAGAAACAGAAAATCAGTATAGCATCACAAAAATCTCAAACTAAGAACAATTCACCACATAAAAATAAAGACAAGGAATGAACAATATCCAACAACAAACTGATAACAAACACACTATAAAATTCTAGAGTAGTAAAGTTAAAGTCCAATCATTCTGATGAAGTGAACAGGATAGAGACGGACCTTTATTGCTCAAAATTTCAAACGATTACACAGGAAAGGAAATACCACAAACAAGCCATCTTTGATCGAGCCAGGGACCCGGAAACTTGAACTGGAATCAACAACCTCGAAGGATTCAAATTCACATAGTTGGACGATGATTTCAGACTAATTTTCACACTGATTTAGGTAAGTTTCAGGGCGTTTTTGGAGCTTTGTTTACTGCTGGGTATGAGCTTTTTTTCGGATTCAATGGAGGTTCATCGTAGCTACACGTTTCCGGTCAGATCTTAATGGCATCTACAAGTATCAAACTAAAAGTGGCCGTTTTTAATGGGATCACTGGCGTTTGAGACGGAGATGAGGGTGAGAGTGTTCGCCGGCGTGGTCCAGGGAGATGGCGATGGGTGACTGATTCTGCTCGCCGGATCTCGGTGGTTTCGTCAGTCCAAGTGAGAGAGGCGATGGTTGTATGTGAGGTGCTGTTGTGGTTGTTGCCGATCTTTCGGTGACCTGGTGGCTGGAGGCGGTGGGGATGGTGAAGGGAAGGGCTGGTGGTTGGTGGTCTTCTCTAGGGTTTTTTGGGAGTGTTGTTTTTTGGTTGATGTGTGCGTGTTTTTTTTTCTTCAGCGTTATTATCTCTCTCCTCAGCTCATTGTAGGCATTACCTATAATATAGGTCTACGTTTTAAGTATTACTTTTCTGTATTTGCCAGTTAGTTCCTAGGTTTTTTTGTGTTCAGTCTTTAGGGTCTTTTTTATTTATTTTTTGTCCCAAAGAAGAGTCTAGAAGGGTCCCTAGATTACACAATGCCTTTTAAAATAAGATAGAGATACTACACAATGTCAAAGCAAATCCTAATTAATTAAACTAAACTTGAGACTATTTTTGTGTTTTCAAAATTATATAAAGATAAAAATAAGGTACTATTTTTGTATTTTTTTAAATATTTTTTTTTAAAATTTATGAAAAATTCATAAACTAAAATGTTTTTATTTTATTTTATAATTTTCATTTTTCTTGTAATAATATAAAATAAAGTAAAAGAGTCAAAATGAGTTGAAATAACTATATTAAACCTAAACTAAGTATTTAAATGCTAAAGTATGCAAAATCTTGGGGAGGGTCAAAAATCACATGTCTACAGCTGCCCCTCTTTGACTGGAAACACGAAGTATTTTCGGACAAAGAACGACTAGACAGGTTTTTTGACCCGACCCTTATTTAAAGAGACCAAAACTAAGAGAAAAGGGGAATGTGACCGAGCCCTAGTATCTGAGCTGCCTACCTATCCTTGGCTATAAAGGAATCAGGCCACGTGTAGTTCAGAAGTGAGTGAGATGATGGAGTATGCCGAGGTGGAGAGCCAGTCGAGGTGTCGTTCCGCCGAGGTTCCGATCCGCGGTCCTGTTATTACATCAAAATCAAAAGAAATGAAAAAGACTAGCTAAGCCTGTCAAGTACGAGTTACAAGATTCCTATCTATAGGTCTTCTGAAGCTTGATCCTGAGTCTTGAATGGTCTTCATCCAGACTTTAGATTTGAACCTTGATTCTTGCTAGCTGCAGGTGCTAGTTCATTCTTCTTCAGCTCTTCGGATTATGACGGGACATGCAAAACTCGTGACTCAGCCACGTTTTGAGCAATCCACATACTGCCTCTGCTTCTGCATTTTGGATACTTCTTCCCTTTTTTGTTTTTGTTTTTTATTTATTTTGGATTAAGACTACTTCTGTTGGTCATCTATTGTCGACTCGCATTCTTGTTGCGAGCTTCTGCTACTTCTAACATGAATTGAATTCTGAAATGACTTCCCTCGTTCTCCAGGTGTGTGCCTACAATCAAAATAACAAAACAAACAAAATTTTCTGCCCCAGTTTGCACTTGGGAGATTTGTGAGTTGTTAGAAAAACTATAAACCACTTATGCTACTGATGCAGTGATAAGAGTAAACTAAAGACTCAACTAGGAAGTGCGTCTCCTAGGGGGGTGAAATCTCAATTTAGGAAGTGTGTCTCCTAAAAGTATATCCTGAAAGACCCAGACTAGGAAGTGCATCTCCTAGGGGTGAAACTTCAATGGCTCGAACTAGGAAGTGCGTCTCCTATGAACGAACTTAAATGACATAAAACTAAGAAGTGCGACTCCTAGGAATAAAATCTCAATTTTGGAAGTGTGTCTCCTAAAACAAAATATAACTGAAAAACCCGGACTAGGAAGTGCGTCTCCTAGGGGTGAAACTTCAATGACTCAAACTAGGAAGTGCGTCTCCTAGAAAAAAAACATAACCTGAATGACCCAGACTAGGAAGTGCATCTCCTAGGGGCGAAACTTAAATGACTCACACTAGGAAGTGCGTCTCCTAGGAATGAACTTAAATGACCCAAAACTAAGAAGTGCGTCTCCTAGGGGTAAAAACTCAATTTAGGAAGTGCGTCTCCTTAAACAAAACCTGAAAGACCCAGACTAGGAAGTGCGTCTCCTAGGGGTGAAACTTCAATGACTCAAACTAGGAAGTGCATCTCCTAGGGGCGAAACTTAAATGACTCACACTAGGAAGTGCGTCTCCTAGGGGTGAAACTTCAATGACTCAAACTAGGAAGTGCATCTCCTAGGAAAGAACTTAAATTAACCAAACTAGGAAGTGCGTCTACTAGGGGTGATGTGTGATCTTCTCAATAGCCTTTGCGTAGGCAGAATTGGGGCATTAGACCTGAAAGATTCAAGCTTCCAAGCTTTGATAAGAACATAAACGTCATTCATGTTTCAGACAAAGAAAACTTGTGAGTTTAAAACACGGTGGTTAGTTTGCGGCCTTGACTTTGAGGGATTTTTCTCCTTCACTTGCCATGATAACTTTGATTTCCACTTGGAAGACCTTGCTTGTTATTGGTTAATCACTTTCTCTGTCAACCCTTATCGATGAAAACAACTTTGATCTGTTCAAGCCCGACACCGTATACCCGATATATTGCTCATGGATCGACATTTACCGAACTTTTGCATTTCACATGAATCCCAAAGAACATCTATTATCACCAAGTCAGTGCACACGCCATTCAACTGTGTCTTATGCCAATTTGATGTGCTTGCTAGACTCGGCTTTGTGCAATTGGAAAGCAGGAGGCAAATTTTGAAGTCATTTCTCACTTGTTTTGACCAAACAGACTCGAGAATAGGAAGTAAACAAGACAAAAAGGAACAAAGTAAAGGACAAAGGGAAAAGATGATTCCTAACAAGAAAACTACAAGGTAGAAACCTATCAGATGTGGATACTAACTCTAATGACCATGACATGCACTTGCGGTCTATTTTGTTAAGCAAATATGATGTCCAACTCCTGTTGTACCTCTAAGCCGTGAAACTGGGCTTCAATGCTCCGATTATATAATCTGATTCACGATCCTTATTCGACTTGTAGTGCCCGAAGGGTTTTCACCATCAAGCCTCTCTCATTTTTAATTTCTCTCAGCTTACCATCGCCTTACGGTGCCCCTGAGGGTTTTCACCAATACGACTCTCTCATTTATTTGTTTTCCTTTGTTTCGACCGGAGTGTTTCCCCTGATATGATTCATTTCTACTTGCTCGCCTTGGCATCTCTCGAAGACTGATCGGAAGGTCTTTCTTTGGACCATAATGTGGGCTTTTGGATAGGGTTAGAAAGAAAGGGTATCAAAAGGCTCAAAACAATTCAAATGGGTTCAAAATTACAACTTTTGGAATCAAATTTCTTACAAAAACCACTACTTCTGCCCCGTTTTGTTTGCTTGGGGACTTTTGGATTTTTACTTAGATGGGACCGAACCGTGAGGCTGCCTACGTATCCTTAAAAGGAATCAGGTCGAATGTAGTTCGTGTCATAGAAATTACTTTGTTGTTGTTATTTTTCTTTCCTTTTTCTTCCTCTTGCTCTTGTTTTCTTTTCTTTCTTCTTTTTTCTCTTTTTGTTGTTTTGTTTGTTTTTCTTTTTCTTTTTCTTTTTCTTTTTTTTTTTTGTTGTTTTGTTTGTTTTTCTTTTTCTTTTTCTTTTTCTTTTTTTTTTTTGTTGTTTTGTTTGTTTTTCTTTTTCTTTTTTTTTTTCTTCTCTCTCTTTTCATTCTTTTTCTTTTCTTTTTTTCCCTTTACTTATCATTCACGCTTGCGCTTCTGATCTTTGCTACTGATTCCGAAAGGCGGGTATGGAAGAAAATAAATAAGGTTCAAAGGGGCAACGAAGGATAAAGTGTTTAGATAGCAGAACAAAATGCCTTCGTCATTCCAATCTCCAAAATCTGCCAAGTGCAAACTACACAATTAAACAAACCAAGGAACACATTTGTAACATCTTTTGATTGTACCAGACTTGATAACCATATCCACACATTCGCCTTCTACATCTGTTAACTACAAAGCAGCATTGGACAACACCCTCACTCTCATTACCACGAACGGCCCCTGTCAATTTGGGCAAACTTGCTGTTAGCTTCAAACCGATGCGGCATGATGCATTTCAATAGTGTTTCTTTATGTTCTATCTGCCCTATTTTCACACAATTCGGGCTTGAAATGATCTCAAAATGCCTTTACTTATTTCCCTCAAATGTCCCTACCTATTCAACATCGTTTCATTGCTTCATGACTAAACTAACTTTTAAAACCAGGCTGAGAATTACGCGTGCATGTCATGTCACAAGAACCAGCATGAAAAGAACTGCAAAAGGAGAAGAGAACTAAACAAAAATGACTAGAAATAGCAGAAAACAGAGAATTGCATTAGACAGACGGTGAAAGGGTGTGAACAACAGAACAAGCAAAATAAACTGGGGTACAACCCTAAAACAAACCTAGATAACACTAAATGATATACTACGGCTAAAGGAACTAGACAAAATAAAAGGATAGAAGGGTTTGAGTCACAAGACAATATCCGGATTGCAACCCTGAAACAACCCGGACAACAGAAATGACAACAAACTAAACCACCAAAACTCCTCTCCGGCTGACCAAGAAATGGAGCGTCTTTCCAATTACCAAGCACGGTATCTTAGCCACTGAATTCTGCATCAGCAATACTAGGACCTTCACAAGTCTTCATCACATTGTTCTTAACAAATTGCTTTTGGGTTCCTTTTGCCGGCTCGTTCTTAAGATCAACCTGAGCGCTGAGAGCTTAGTAGAATGTGGACCTCCGAGGATCCCAGAAGAATTCTCACATTCCTTTTCAAAATAAATCATACCTACCATATGCGTCTCATTATGCACAGGCGATGGACTCTGGCTGGTGTCTGTTGCGTCTGGATTTTGCACGACAATGTCGGCTGCAGCAAGAAGCTTCTGAATCGCATTCTTCAGATTCCAACACTACTCTATGTCATGCCCCAGGGCATCTGAGCAATATGTGCACCTTTGAGAAAAACCAAACTTCTTTGGAAGAGGGTTTGGAATTTTTATCTGGGCCGGCTTCAACATGTCCAATTTCCTTAGCCTCTGGAACAGATTGGAATATGACTCTCCCAATAGAGTGAAGGTTTTCTTCTTCTGTAACCTCTCGTTCTTAAATGCTTGATTGGGGCCGAAAACCTGATCCGGTGGGTTTTCGGTAGGCTCGTGGGGGTAGATAGGCATTTTGTGGAGCTGGGTACTGGGAAAGTGATGTATGACTTTGGGAGTTCTATGGAGAGAAGTAGCATTGGGGAAGGTCATCTGGTGCACAAGGATATCCACGGGGACGATGTCGAGGCTGGAAGTGTTGATCAGGAAAGCCCATCGGATCATCTTTTCTTTTTCTCTTTCTTCCACCCAAGCTTACTGGGATGTTCTGAATGTCTTTCGAACAACTCATGATTTTGCCTGACTTGATTCCCTCTTCTACTAGCTCCCCCATTTTTAACACACCATTGAAAGGCTTTCCCAAGGCTGGGATCAAATGACTGAAGTAGGTGGGCCCCTGGGCTTGTAGGAAAAGCTCAACCATTTCTTCTTCACCGATCGGGGTACTGACTCGAGCAGCTTGCTCCCTCCATCTGAGCCCAAACTCCCTAAAGCTTTCCTCCGGCTTCTTTTCCATTTTAGATAAGGAGGATCGGTCTGGGGTAACACTTGATTTGTATTGAAAGTATCGAACAAAATCCTGAGCCATGTCACCCAATGTAGGCCATTTATCGATATCTTGATGATTATGCCATTCCAAAGCTGCCCCAGTCAAGCTCTCACTGAAATACGCCATTAACAAATCATCTTTCTCGCTAACACTTCTCATTTCACTGCAATGATCCCTCAAATGGGCTATCGGATCTCCACACCCATCATACAAGTTAAATTTTGGCACTTTAAATCCCGCGGGCAGGCGGACGTCAGGGGGCACAGATAGTTCTTTGTAAGCCATGCTACCTTGGTCTCCCATTCCTTACTTGTTCTTTGAGGACTGTTCTATTCCTTTCAACCTCCTGGGTATCCCATCTCGCCCTTCTTTTCCTGGAGATTATGGGGGATCATCCGGCACTACGACCGGAGTTTGGGTAAGGGCAGCATCTAAGAAGCTAGGTGGTGGCGGGGGTGGTGCTCTCTCAGTCATCCATGCCTGATACATGTCCGTCATGTGTTGTCTTAACATCCTTACCTCATCAGCCAATCCAGTGTCCTGTTCAACCAACTGCTTTCGGGCACCGGTATCAACCAACCTAGTTCTGTTGTTGTCTGCCATTGCCTTTTGACTTTATGTTGTAGAGTAGAGTTACCACTTTAAAAACCACAAACCAACCACCCTTTCTGATATGAATATAACAAAATGAAGCCAGCACATTAGCGTTAGGGCATTTAACATAAGATAATCTCACTTTATGTGCAATACACCTAGCCACAGTTATCGGTTCTAAAATGATCAAGGGTACAAAGTTCAGTTGGCATCATCCCAATTTGTTCATTTCAACCTCTCTTTTCTTTGCTTTTCTAGCACTTGCTTGATCATTTTCCTTCCTCCTTTTTTTTCTAATTATCACTCTTTTCTTTCCTCTCATTTCTCACGTCCCATAATTTCACTCTTTTTTTCTTTTCTTTTTTTTCTTTTTTCTTTTGATAATTAAAAATTGATTTGATCGAACCTTATGTAGGTTGTCTACGTATCATGACCCCGCATAAATCAGATCTTTGCGTAGTTCCGGAAGATCGGGAATAAAGTAAAAAACTGACATGCTCCTTTTTTTCCTTTTTACCTTAATGACTACTCTAATGAGAAAAGAGAAATAAAAGAAGCAAATCTTTTTTTTTTTGAATTTTCTAGATTTAATTTTCTTTAACCTATTCCAAACTCAAGTTGAACGAGCACATATTTTTTGATTTTTTTCTTTTCTTTTTGAACCAAACACTTTATGGGAAATTATTAAGGAAAAACCCTAGAAGAGAATAAATATATATATTTTTTATTCTTTTTTATTTTTTTATATTTTTTTTAAATGAAGTCCAAACATTAAGCCAAAGAAAAATATTTTGAATTTTCATTTGATATCCCTGAATAAAGACTTCAAAATGAGAAATGAAAAAGATAAAAAAAAAAAAAACCTATTTTTGATTTCAATTTTTTAATCACCTAAAGGAGAAATTTTACAGATAAACAGAAAATAAGGTATGTTATTTCTTCTATGTACAATGTCCTAAAGTTCTAGTAAAAAAGAAAAGAATTTTTTTTTCATTTTCATTGATTTCCCAAAGAAGAACCTCAAAAGAATTTTTTTTGGATTTTTAGAATTAATATCTTAAAGAAAACATTTAAGAGGTACTAAAAGAAAATTCTCTTTTTTTTTGAATTTTGGTCTTAATATAGTAGAGGAATATAAAAATAATTTTTATTTTGATATTAATTGCCTAAAGGAAAAACAATCTCAAAGAAATTTTTCATTTCTAGAATTAGTAGTCTAAAGAAAACTTATAACGAAAATATAAAAACGCAAAATTTCTTCTTTTTTTTTTTGGATTTTTGACTTGTAACACATTTTCAAATACAAAATAAGAAATACAATAACAAAATACTAGGCAAACTTAACTAGACTATTACAAACTCTAACATCACCTAATGAATACTACTATATAGAACTAGAAAGTAAAACATGAATTGATTCAAAAACATAAAATGCCTCCTCGAGCAGCTCCTGAATGCAGTCATCCTGGGGTATTTGTCATGCTCAAACTCCGGTAAGTAAATCCATACCTGTATGAGAAAATTTTAAACCAACACTAAGTGAGACAATAACACTCCGTACTGGACGTATGCAAGACATGATTGGGGTTATTTTTGCAAAATGGCTTATTTGGCCAAAAGATGGCTAGAAGTGCAAAATTTGGCTAAGACCCGCAAAGCCAAGAACCAAAGATTTACTAGGAAGACCGGACCCTATGTGGGTTGCCTACGTATCATGCCCCGAAAGACGAGAATCAGGTATGCGTAGTTCGGACAGATTGGATACGAGATTAGAAAAAAAACTCTGATTTGGAAAAAACATATTTTTTGTCTTTTTCTTTTCTTTTGAAAAAAAAACGATGAAACATGTGAAATCTTTTTGGATTTTCTTTTTCTCTTTTTTTTTTGACTTTTTTTTTTTGGGGGGAAATTATGGGTAAACGCAAATCCTTTTTGGTTTTTTTTGTCTTTTCTTGAAAAGTTGTGAAAGAAAAATATAATTGGGCCTTACTTGATTCCTTTTCACTCTTAACCCTCTTTTCTTTCTCATTTACCCTCAACCATTATTGGTCCGCCAAATGACCCCTTTTACCCTTGAAGAATGCAACATGTAGCACATAAAATGCATCAAGATGGTCTTTTATATTTTGGGTGCACCTGTCCTAGACGGACCAAATATGTTGAGTCCCCTAAGTCAAATGCACGTGATGCAAATAAGCGTTCCTACTCGGGATCCGGCATGAGGTTAAGTTATTCTAGGTTTAAACCTGGGTTTGTGTTCTAGACCTGGGTTACCCGAGCGGACAACTCGAGCCGAGGTGGGGGCAACGTACCGGGAGCACGAAAGTCTACCCGGCCTTGTTACTAATCCATCCTAGTTCTTATTTGGTACGACCTCTAACAGAAAAGTGGGCCACGCGAACGTGTGCACCATTTTTTAGAAGACTCAGAAGGGAGGTGTAAGAAGACAGTTTAAATATAGTTCAAATAATATCAAAGCGGTAAATGAGTGAAAATTAGCACATTAGGCGCACAAGATACAGTAATATAATAAACCCAAGTAAAATAACATTAACAAGCTCGAATTCTTGAACCCTGAACCAGAGATTCTGGGTTCTATCCCCAGCAGAGTCGCCAGAGCTGTCACACCTCCTTTTTCACTACCCCGGGTAAGGGTAATAAGGGAGTTTTTCCACTTTAAGTGACAATCGAAACGGGATTATATTATTTAAAATTCAGAGTCGCCACCCGAATTTTTTACGGTGTTCCGGGATACCTTTTATTTTAATATCCAAATCGAGGAAATTTTTTGACTCTATTTAAATTGTCTGCGAACAAAAAATCCGGGTAAGGAATTCAGTTAACCCGGGAGCAGGTGTTAGGCACTCCCGAATTCCGTGGTTCTAGCACGGTCGCTGAATGATTAAACTTGGCCAAAATTATTTAATTACTGATTTTAATACCTATGTGCATTTTACCTTTTACCGCTTTTGTGTATCTGTTTTATTTAATGTGCTAAAAACCATGTCCCACGTACGTGTACATAGTTATTAGCCCTTGTTATTAAAATTATTAGGCCAAAGTCACGGGAACGTGTACCTTGGTTTAATTTTGAAAATCGACGCTTAAATCATGTCACGCGTACGTGTACACAATTTGGCATGCTTAATTATTTAAGAAAACGTCCAAAGTCGCGCGAACGCGTACCTTGATTTTATTTTAAAAAATCGTAATTATGTCACGCGAACGTGTACAAAATCGCGATGATAAATTACGTTGCGCCTAAAGCAAGCTACAATGTTCAATAATTATTTTCCCTAAGTTAAGATTATTGATGCCATGGAGAATTAAGGANAAATAAAATCAAAGTCGCGCGAACGCGTACCTTGATTTTATTTTAAAAAATCGTAATTATGTCACGCGAACGTGTACAAAATCGCGATGATAAATTACGTTGCGCCTAAAGCAAGCTACAATGTTCAATAATTATTTTCCCTAAGTTAAGATTATTGATGCCATGGAGAATTAAGGACAGAGTTATTTTGGAAGTAAAGAAATATTTTGGCAATCTAAGGTATTGACAAGTTGTCCCCATTTAAAGATATTTACAAATTATTACTCTATCCTTGAAATTATAAGACAATTATCCATAATGGAAGAATGAAATAACTATTAATCTATTGACTAAAATCAAAAAAAGCTTGGTAAATTAAACTTGTAAAGTTAAATTGCTACTGCTAAATTGTAATTTTAAAACTAACAACAAGAAACAGAAAATTAGTATAGCATCACAAAAATCTCAATCTAAGAACAATTCACCACATAAAAATAAAGACAAGGAATGAACAATATCCAACAACAAACTGATAACAAACACACTCTACAATTCTAGAGTAGTAAAGTTAAAGTCCAAACATTCGGATGAAGTGCACAGGATAGAGACGGACCTTTATTGCTCAAAATTGCAAACGATTACACAGGAAAGGAAATACCACAAACAAGCCGTCTTTGATCGAGCTAGGGACCCTGAAACTTGAACCGGAATCAACAACCTCGAAGGATTCAAATTCACGTAGCTGGACGACGATTTCGGACTAATTTTCACACTGATTTAGGGTAGTTTCAGGGCGTTTTTGGAGCTTGGTTTACTGCTGGGTTTGAGCTTTGTTTCACCGGATTCAATGGAGGTTCGTCGTAGCTACACGTTTCCGGTCAGATCTGAATGGCATCTACAAGTATCAAACTAAAAGTGGCCATTTTTAATGGGATCGCTGGCGTTTGAGACGGAGATGAGGGTGAGAGTGGTCGCCGGCGTGGTCCAGGGAGATAGCGATGGGTGACTGATTCGGCTCGTCGGATCTCGGCGGTTTTGTCAGTCCAAGTGAGAGAGGTGATGGTTCTATGTGAGGTGCTGCTGTGGTTGTTGCCGAATTTCCGGCGACCTGGTGGCTGGAGGCGGTGGGGATGGTGAAGGAAAGGGCTGGTGGTCTTCTCTAGGGTTTTTTTGGAGTGTCTTTTTTTGGTTGCTGTGTTTTTTTTTTCTTCAGCGTTATTATCTCTCTCCTCAGCTCATTGTAGGCATTACCTATAATATAGGTCTAGGTTTTAAGTGTATTTTTTGTGTATTTTCCAGTTAGTCCCTATGTCTTTTTGTGTTAAGTCCTTAGGATCTTTTTATTTATTTTTTGTCTCAAAGAAGAGTCTAGAAGGGTCTCTAGATTACACAATGCCTTTTAAAATAAAATAGAAATACTACACAATGTCAAAGCTAATCCTAATTAATTAAACTAAACACGAGACTATTTTTATGTTTTCAAAATTATATAAAGATAAAAATAAGGTACTATTTTTGTATTTTTTTTAAAATTTATGAAAAATACATAAACTAAAATGTTTTTTATTTTTTTGTAATTTTCATTTTTCTTGTAATAATAATAAAATAAAGTAAAAGAGTCAAAATGAGTTGAAATAGCTATATTAAACCTAAACTAAATATTTAAATGCTAAAATATGCAAAATCTTGGGGAGGGTAAAAAATCACATGTCTACAAAGTATATTAAAAATAAGTATAATTTTAAGTAATTTGGTTTACTGCTGGGTTTGAGCTTTGTTTCGCCGGATTCAATGGAGGTTCGTCGTAGCTACACGTTTCCGGTCAGATCTGAATGGCATCTACAAGTATCAAACTAAAAGTGGCCGTTTTTAATGGGATCGCTGGCGTTTGAGACGGAAATGAGGGTGAGATTGGTCGCCGGCGTGGTCCAGGGAGATGGCGATGCGTGACTGATTCGGCTCGCCGGATCTCGATGGTTTCGTCAGTCCAATTAAGAGAGGCGATGGTTGTATGTGAGGTGCTGCTGTGGTTGTTGCCAAATTTCCGGCGACCTGGTGGCTGGAGGCGGCGGGGATTGTGAAGGGAAGGGCTGGTGGGTGGTGGTCTTATCTAGGGTTTTTTGGGAGTGTCTTTTTTTGGTTGCGGTGTGTGTTTTGTTTTTCTTTAGCGTTATTATCTCTCTCCTCAGCTCATTGTAGGCATTACCTATAATATAGGTTTAGGTTTTAAGTGTATTTTTTTGTGTATTTGCCAGTTAGTCCCTAGGTCTTTTTGTGTTAAGTCCTTAGGGTCTTTTTATTTATTTTGTGTCCCAAAGAAGAGTCTAGAAGGGTCCCTAGATTACACAATGCCTTTTAAAANTTTTTTTTTTTTTTTTTTTTGTAATTTTCATTTTTCTTGTAATAATATAAAATAAAGTAAAAGAGTCAAGATGAGTTGAAATAGCTATATTAAACCTAAACTAAGTATTTAAATGCTAAAATATGCAAAACCTTGGGGAGGGTCAAAAATCACTTGTCTACAAAGTATATTAAAAATAAGTATAATTTTAAGTAATTTGTGGCAATTCTTAAATATGCGGGTAATTGGTTAATTATCGGGTAACGGAACAATACCCGGTTAATTAATAAGTGGATGAAATTAATAAAATCTATCCTCCAAAAATGTGACAGTTGGCCACAATGACTCCTTAGTCATTTAATATGTGACAACCAAGGATCAAGGCAAAAAGCACCTCATACTTATATTTATATATTATCCAAAATAGAGTCATACTTACTACAATTAGAAGATTAGAAGATGGCTTTCAAATAAAATAAAGTCTAACACTGCCACTCTCAAAAACAGTACCAAAAAATTCCTAAAGCAAGAACATTTCTTTCTTGGTTCAAACATTTCAACACCAAGAAGAGAAGCATAATCGTTCAAACACTTCAACTTCAAGAACAAAAGCTCAATCGTTCAAGCACTTCAATGAGCAGAAGCTTAATTCCATCCAAATTTTGCGGTTCTAAAAGAGTACGGTGCAATCTTCGCCAAGAATATTATACGGAGTTTTCCCTACTCCAGGTATGTTAGAGCCATCCCTTCTTTCTTTTGGCATGGTCCAAATTATACTGAAGAAACAAGCAAAGACACAGTTTTCATAAATTACTCTATTCATAGAACTACTAGGGGTGTCTATATTCTTGATTCCCCATGTGAATTATTATTATCTTCTGTTCATGGGTCCCAGAAAAATACGTATTTGATAATGTTTATCCAAAAGGCATATTGATTTTTATGGCATTATGAGAAAATCTTATTTACGTATTTCTTATGAATTTCATGAATTTATACATATACATTGACTCATGAATCAGACAACGTTATATACGCATATATATGTATGTATATATATATGTATATGGGATATGGGAAAGGTTATAGCGTTATATACGCACCACCACCTGATCAGCTGGTATACGTTGATGATTTGCCCACAATGGCGGAGATGATATGATGGGATGCCCTCAGAGGCTTGATGATGTTATGTACGTACAGACCTATGCATTACATGACATGTATATGCACGTGCATGACATTATAAATGTTTCAGGATTTGTAAAGTTATTCAGATTTACAGATGGATTTCTTTATTCCATATTTCATTTATGTCTCTTATGTACTGATTTCATGCCTTACTTACTCAGTACATTATTTGTACTGATGCTCCCGGGGCCTTCGTTTCATGCCCGCAGGTGCAGGTAGGCAAACTGACAGTCCCCCTTCTTAGGATCCCTGATCAGCGATTGTTGGCGTGCTCCACTTAATCCGTAGCTGCTTTTGATTTTGGTACGATACGTTTATATATATATATATATATATATATATATATATATATATATATATATATATATATATATATATATATATATATATATATATATATGGGTATGACGTGGCTCAGTCCCGTCTTTGTTTCTATTAGAGGTCTATAGACAGTATGTCCAGTTGGATAGTATGTGGCCTTGCCGGCTTCCAGTTTTGAGATGTATAGTTGTCTATAGCAGCCTTGTCGGCTCGTCCTACGTATGTTGTACGTATATGTATGTATGCCTTTTTGTGCAGATTTCCTTCATGTACCTTATTCTCTTAATTCAGTAGAAGTTATTTAGGTTCATATCTTAGACGCATGTTTAGGGGTGTTTGACAGGTAGGACTAAGGGACCCGTCGCGGCCCATCGGTTTAGGTCGTGACAAAAAGCGGTATCAGAGCAATTCTGTCCTAGGATTGTCTACAGACCGTATCTAGTAGAGTCTTGTTTATGGGTGTGTTTTTCACCACACTTATAGACAGGAGGCTACCAGATATTTAGGATGGTTGCTTTTCTTTCTAACCCAGATTGTGCGATAGAACAGAGTCATAAGTATCCACTCTTAATCTTTACTTATTTGTGTTTTTTAGCGATGCCAGTTACTACTAGACGACAGGCGCAAGCTGCTAGCATAGGTCACAAGGCTACGAAAGTGTTAGAAAGAGGTATAAGTTACACTATGGAGTCAGACCCATCAGAGATCATGGTTTCTATTGAGGAGGATCTATACGAGGATCCATATGAGTCATCCCTTCGAGCTGTTTCTACCACTCCGGCAGTAGATGGGGTCAGAGCAGTTCCGACCTCACCAAGGCCCTTAGTTTAACAGCCTATTGATCAGGGTATGAGCGAAGTAGTGCATGGGTTGGCACAACCAGGATTCCCTCAGGCTCAAACTATGTCAAGGCATTTGCGGACACTAGCTCTTATGAGGTTCCAGATAGTCTACAGTCTTGGGAATCCGTCAATCAAGGTTCGCCAGTGTATGTTATGGGATACGCACAGGAAGAGTATAGTAGTCGGGCCAACAGGAGGAAGGTAACCGATAAGGATGTGAAGATTCCGCCTCGAAGTATGTCTGATCGAGATTCTTATATAGGATGAGGCAAGGACCCCCTACTTTAGACTTCCCCCAAGTGTCAGTTCTTGGTTGATGAGTTCCACCTCTTCTTGGAATATTACCAAGTCAGGGTTCTAAATGTGTTAGGTTGTTTTGTGAGGACATAGGGAGCCCCGTCCTGACTTGTATATATTATGGTTATGCCTACTTAGAGGTTTTGCAGACATTATCCTATATATAGTTTTGGGTATGACATGTCTACGGCCTAGTCGACCCCTATGTATATAAACCTTTTTGTAAATTAGTTATGCAAGTTATGTTTTAATATTGTCACCTATATATATATATATATATATATATATATGGATGTTTCCCAAAATGGCCCATGATAAATTTGATAATAAACAAGTATAAGATACGTGCTGTTCGGTTGGGTAGAACTTGATATTATAATAGGTATGGATTGATTGGCCTTTTGTTATGCTAACATCAAGTTCAGATCAAAGATGATTTGATTTCAGCTTCTAGGAGAGCCTGTTTTAGAATGGAAAGATAATACCACATCGCCAAGAGGTAAATTTATCTCCTATATCAAGTCAAGGAAGATAATCATAAAGGACTATATTTATCACTGAGTTCAGATTTGGGATGTGGAAGTAGAGTTACCAACCATTCAGTCCTTTCCTGTAGTTAATGAGTTTCTCGATGTTTTTTTTTTCCGATGAGCTTCCGGGTCTTCCGGCAGAGCGAGAAATTGAGTCTGTCATTGACCTACTACAAGATACTTATCCAATATCTATTCCTCCCCTTATAGAATGGCCCCCACAAAGCTGAAAGAGTTAAAGGAACAACTAAGGGGCTCGTTTGAAAAATGTTTTATCAGACCTAGTATGTCACCATTGGGAGCACCGGTGTTGTTTGTGAGAAATAAAGATGGTTCCTTACGAATGTGTATTGATTATAGGCAGTTGAATAAGGTGACGATCAAGAATAAGTACCCGCTCCCGAGGATTGATGTATCGGTTACAAGGTGCCAAGTGTTTTTCAAATATAGACTTGAGGTCCGGTTACCATCAGGTAAGGTTTAAGGAGGAAGATATACCAAAGATAACATTCCGGACCAAGTATGAGAAATTCGGGTTTCGTGTTATGTCGTTTGGTTTGACCAATGCCCCAACAGTATTTATGGACTTGATGAGCTGTATGTTCAGGCCTTTTTTAGATTTGTTCGTAATTGTATCTATCGACGATATATATATATTGGTATATTCTCATTCAGAGGCTGAGCATGGAGATCACTTGCGTACTATGCTCAGAATTCTACAAAAAAGGAAGTTGTATGCAAAATTCTCTAAATGTGAATTCTGATTGAACTCTGTAGCTTTCCTTGGGAATATCATTTCGGGTGAAGGCATCCTGGTGGATACACAAACGATTGAGGCATTGAAGACTTGGCCTAGACCCACAACACTGACGGAGGTTCGTAGCTTCTCCGTTTGGCAGGTTATTACAGGAAACTTGTAACAAAATTTTCTTCTCTTTTAGCACCTTGACCAAAAGTGGTATGTGGTGTCTTGCTTGATCTTCTGTAATAACAAAAGGAAATTTATGGTGCGAGCAAGTTGAAGGAATATTGCGAACAAGTATAAATAGATATGTGTAGGTCACAAGCTAAAGTATGATAGAGCGACATGGTTTTAGGAAGACAGGAGAAAGGATAAGAAAAGATGAGTGAAAAGGTGACAAGAATGAATAAGTCCTTGGGGTTAAGCTCATAAGAAAGCTAATGGTCTCTCTAAGTTATACAAGGCTCAGTATAGCCTGAATGAACAAAGACTAGTAGCACTTAGAATATACAAAATGCAACGCTAATAGTGGGATAAGGGCGTAGTTGTGACGGATAAAGAATGAAGTTTGAACCTCCGAAGAGGGGAAATTCCTGAATAGTAAAAGATTAGGATGCCCATATAAGTTAGCTCAGAAGGGAACTAAGTTTCAATGGACCAATGCCTGTGAACGAAGTTTCCAAGAATTGAAGGAAAAATTAACTTCAGCACCGGTCCTACCGCTCCTAGAAGGGACTGATGGTTATGTTATCTATTGTGACGCTTCAGGCGTTGGATTGAGTCGTGTGCTGATGCACCATGGTAAGGTTGTAGCTTATGCTTCTAGAAAAATAAGAAAGCACGAGAAGAACTAAATGACCCACGATTTAGAGTCAGCCTTGGTGATTCATGCACTAAAGATGTGGAGGAACTACTTGTATGGCATTCATGTTGATATCTATGCAGCTCATAAGATCCTCCAGTAAATCTTCAAGAAAAAAGAATTAAATTTACATCAAAGGAGATGGTTGGAGTTACTTAAAGACTGTGACGTTGATATTTTATACCATACGGGGAAGACAAACGTGGTAGCCGACGCCCTCAGCCTTAGATCTATGGGTAGCCTGTCATATTTATAGCCAGAAAAAAGGGAGAATAGCCCATGAGGTTCACCAGCTAGATAGTCTTGGAGTTTGGTTACTAGACTCGGGTCATATTGGAATTTCTATTCAGGATACGGTAACATCCTCGTTAGTAACTGAAGTAAAGGAACGCCAGTACGAGGATCATGTGTTAGTTCATTATAGGGATACCACCCCTCAGAAGGATAAGACACCGTTTGAAATTATAGAAGATGGGGTCCTTAGATATTAAGGACGATTATGTGTCCCTAATGTTGCAGGACTGTGTCGGCAGGTTATGGGAGAAACTCACTATTCTCATTATTTTATCAATCCAGGAGCAACAAATATGTATCATAATATCAATGAGCTATATTGGTGGGACGGAATGAAAAAGGATATAGCGAAGTTTGTTGCTCAGTGCCCTAACTGTCAGCAGGTTAAGATTGAGCATCAAAAGCTCGATGGATTATTGCAGGCTATGGAGATTCCAACTTTGAAATGGGAAGTAATTAATATGGATTTCATCATGGGCTTACCGTGTGCCCAACGAAAGTTCGATTCTATATGGGTGATTATTGATAGGCTTACAAAGTCAGCCCATTTTCTGCTCGTTACGACTACCTATTCCGCAGAGGATTATGCCAGGCTTTATATCAAATAGATAGTACAACTGCATGGTGTCCCTGCATATATTATCTCAGATAGAGAAGCTCAATTTACATCTAATTTCTGGAGGTTCTTCCAAAAGGATTAGGGACTCAGGTAAGTCTTAGTACAACATTTCATCCGCAGACAGATGGACAGGATGAGCATACTATTCAGACACTTAAGGACATGTTATGGGCTTGTGGGATAGACTTCAAAGGTACCTGTGATGATCATATGCCACTTATTGAATTCGCATATAATAATAGCTACCATTATGGTATTCAAATGGCTCCATACGAAGCTCTTTACAGATGGAAGTGTAGGTCGCCTATAGGGTGGTTCAATGTTGGGGAAACTACCTTAGTAGGACCGGAATTGGTATAGCAGGCAATCGAGAAAATTAAGCTTATACAGGAAAGGCTATTAGCAGCTAATCTTATGCGAATAATCGACGTCGAGAATTGGAATATCAGGTGGACGACTGGGAATTCCAAAAGGTATCACCGATGAAAGGTGTCATGAGGTTCGGAAAGAAAGGAAAACCTAGCCCTCGGTACATGGGACCATAAAGGATCATACACAAAGTAAGCCAGGTAGTATATGAGTTAGACTTGCCTTTGGACTTGGAGTCTGTACATCCAGTCTTTCATGTGTCTATACTCCGTAAATGTATCGGAGATCCTTCCAGAATTGTGTTAGTTGACGACGTACAGGTCACAAAGCAGTTATCATATGAAGAAACTCCCATTTCTATATTAGACGGACAAATTCGAAAATCGAGAACTAAAGACGTAGCTTCGGTGAAAGTAATTTGGAGAAACAACAATGTGGAAGAAGTGACTTGGGAGGCGGAGGAAGACATGAAGTCTAGATATTCCTACTTATTTCCTCCTCAAGAGAAGGATCCGACCGAGACATCATAACCTTAAGGTACGTGTATGGATTCTAGTATTAGTTTGGTCATGTGAGGCCACTGTCGTTATTGATGGTCGTGGTCTTATGTGGCGTTAAATTATTAACTTTATAAATGAAGAGTTGGTTGTAGTATTGTTACCAAGGGTGACTCTTCAAAGGTTATATAGATCCTGGAGAGTTAAACATTCGAGGACGAATGTCTCTAAGGAGGGAAGGATGTCACATCTCGCGTTTTCGTACATTAAAAGTTTCGTCTTCAATTAATTGAAGTACACTTGGGGATGAGACCATCTTGATGCTAACGTATTTACGTGATTTATAACAAGAGATAAAGAAGTGTCATGAAGGATAAAGGGCACACGAATTAAAGAAAACAGGTTTCGTTGAAAGTGGCCAATTTAGGATAAAATACGGGTCGAGCGATAATACCCGATAATTATTGACTAATACCATGCAAGGTACCATATGACCAATGTAGTATAATGTATAAAGTATATATGAAGTATATTAAAAATAAGTAGAATTTTAAGTAATTTGTGGTAATTCTTAAATATACGGGTAATTGATTAATTACCGGGTAACAGGACAATACCCGATTAATTAATAAATGGATAAAAATTAATAAAATCTATCCTCCAAAAATGTGACAGTTGGCCACAATGACTCCTTAGTTATTTAATATGTGGCAACCAAGGATCAAAGCA
This sequence comes from Nicotiana knightiana, assembly GCA_005239525.1. NCBI lineage: Eukaryota > Viridiplantae > Streptophyta > Magnoliopsida > Solanales > Solanaceae > Nicotiana > Nicotiana knightiana. Next base: position 669 of record ML379868.1, on the reverse strand, counting down.
AAAGACACCTCATACTTATATTTATATATCATCCAAAATAGAGTCATACTTACTACAATTAGAAGATTAGAAGATGGCTTTCAACTAAAAAAAAGTCTAACGCTGCCACTCTCAAAACCAGAACCAAGAAATGACCAAAAAATTCCTAAAGCAAGAACCTTTCTTTCTTGGTTCAAACATTTCAACGCCAAAAACAGAAGCATAATCGTTTAAACACTTCAACTCCAAGAACAAAAGCTAAATCGTTCAAACACTTCAACAAGCAGAAGCTTGATTCCATCCAAATTTTGCGGTTCTAAAAGTGTATGGTGCAATCTTCACCAAGAATATTATACGGAGTTTTCTGTACTCCAGGTATGTTAAGGCCATCCCTTCTTTCTTTTGTCATGGTCCAAATTATACTGAAGAAACGAGCAACCGCACAGTTTTCATAAATTACTCTATTCATAGGAATACTAGGGGTGTCTATATTCTTGATTCCCCATGTGAATTATTATTATCTTCTGTTCATGGGTCCCAGAAAAATACGTATTAGATAATGTTTATTCGAAAGGCATATTGATTTTTATGGCATTCTGAGAAAATCTTATTAACTTATTTCTTATGCATTTTGTTGGTTGATTTCCCAATGCACACGCAAGTGTACGTGGTCGACAAGTAATATAGGAT